>JAAAKG020142852.1:0-11512 GCA_010014905.2 Druon quercuslanigerum
AGAATTTTTTTGTGTTTTTATGTATAAAATTATTCTTGAAAATTTGATGATTTTCCAATCTCAAAATATAAAAAAATATATTTACATTTTTATTAATAATCTGGTTGATAAAAATTTTAAGAAAAAAAACAGTTCATCATTTTTTTATTCTTTAATATGAGGATGATTCTGAATTGAAATAATTGTAAATAATTCAAAAACCAATTAATAATTTTAAAAATTTACAATATTTTAAAATAAAAATTACTGATGAGCAGAATCAAGAGTATAAGAGAGCTCCAATCAAGCACCACCTATGTGCGTGACCTATTCGGTCCTGCCTCAACGAAGGAGGCGAGCAGCAGACCGGCCGAGAGCCGGATCGTCGACTAAAACTCAACTCAGATACGATTGCACATTTTTAATCGTATGTCTGAAACCGGTGAAGATTTTTTAAGTTTCTTTAACTTAAATTTAAGATAAAATTTCATGCTCTATGTCGTATAATTTTCAGATTTTTGCAACAATTTTCCTGATTCATGCCTTCCAACTATTTTTTTTTTACTTGTCCTGTCATCTTTTTTCCTAAGTTATCGTGGTTCAAAGCCAGGAGTGATTTTTAATAGTGCTTGCTTCAATCGATCTCATAATTTCCGACGGTAGTGTAACTTAGTTCGGTAAAAGGAGGATATTACCGCATTTTATTTTCTTACTTAATTATTATTTTATGTAAAGATAGGAATTTTTAATATAAATTCATTATAATTTAATTCGCGATTCACTTTGAGTAAAATTGAAACCTTGAAATTCTAAGCTATTTATTTTCAATACTTTTAAATTTTTGCATGGTCTACTATTTAAAAAACCTGTTTGATATAAAAGATTCAATGCATTAAAATGCAGCATAAAACGACTAACAAATAAATTTGTATAAAATCTATTAAATAAAATTAGGTTAGAGTTTCAGGAATAAAATCAAAAATACCTGTTTTTGAAAAAAGTCCATATTGAAGATTTGCAATTAGAGATCCTTTAATTTTTAATTTATAAAATGAAGTATATTTTTTATATGTTATTTTACAGAATTCCAACTTGAAAATTTCCAATAAGGCAAGCTAAAATTTAAAAATTTTTTAAATAAAAATTCTTAAATTTTGATGATTTTGAAGATCTATATTTAAGTTTTCAACTCTAAATCTTCCAATTTGCAGAAATTTTGATTGTATTTCATCAGAATTACAAGCCTTTAATGGCCAAACTTAAAACTTGTATATTTTTAATTTTTAATTTTCAGAATCAAAAACAGTTCGATTTTAATAATTTATAAATAAAAATTCTTGAATTTAAGTTATAAATTCTAACTCTTCCAAATTGAAGAAATTTCAAATGTAAATCTTCAAATTTACAGAATTTTAAATTGTAAATTTCCCAAATTAAAACTCCTCAACTTTAAACATTTATAATTCAAAGTTCCACACATTTAAAGAGTTTCAATTTAAAATTATTGCATTTAAGAGATTTTGAGGGATTTGGTAATCTGATATCAATTTTTCAATAATAAATATTCGAAATTAAATTTATAATTTTAAATTATCAAAATTAAAAACTCTTTAAATTTAAAGATAGCCAACTTAAAAATCAGCAATTTAAAAAAATTACAATGAAAAAAGCTTCAAGTCCGAAAAAAAGGAATCAAAAACTATTCAGCTTTAAAAATTAATATTTGAAAGGAGAGTAGGATGCAACATTTTTTCAGTAGTTAAATTTTCAAGATTAGCAGTTTAGAACTCTTTAATTTCGTTGATTACCAGTTCTGGAATATGTTGGATTTTCTTTTTCGTTTTCTGAATCTGAAAACCAAGTAGGCGCGTAGGAGGAAAACTAAATTCGTAGGAGGTCGCGCTTGTATTTAATTGCTGTCAAGGGTCGATAGGCTGCGAAATTAACGAGTTTTTCTTGCGTCTCCCTACACGAAAAGTCCCATCAACCCTCTGGTTGTAGTGAAGTAAGTTCACTTCGCTGCACACGATTTATTACTGTGTCATGCTTCTTGAGTACGTTTATATCTGACTGAATAAATCACCTAATCCTATTCTATTCATGTATTCAATATAAATTATATCATTCAATTTTAGGTGTTTTTCATAATTTTTTTATAATGTTTCAAAATTTAAATATCTTAACATTAGTCATCATCCGATCTTTTCATGTTTTTTCTTTTTCTTTTATTAAATTAGTTTTTCCCTTTAGAAAATAGAAGCCTTACTATTTCTGTGTCAATCAGTATTTAATTCAGTTCTGCTTCCATTTTATCTTTCAGTAAGTCAAGGATCCCTTAAGGGGATTGCAGCGACTCGGGTTTTCATCAAACACATAATACGTCTACGAGGATGCATTGTTTATTGTAATATTTGAAACACATACTATAAAGGCAATTTAAACTCGCATGGGCGAAATGATTTTTTCGAAAAAAATTTTTTTCTTTTTTGCTCCAGCTGACACTGTATACCGGCCTGCAGTTACCCGATCTAGTTTTAAGTCTACTAAAATCTGCAAATACTGCCTCTTCATCGCCTATATTTAGTTATATATAATATAATAACATAATAAAACACAATAAAAAAATATATAATAATAAAATATAATGATACGCCCGGAAGTTTGTTCGAATCCAGACAATAATAAAATCATTTTTTTTTTATTTTTTAATAATATTTAGAGGTGGCGCAAGTCTAATGAAGCTTTGCACGTATTTCCCATAAAAAAAAAACGTTTTTGTAAATTTTATTCAGAATTCTCAATATTAGGTGAATCGATTTCGAAATTCATCACTTCTCTTCACAATTAGTCGTAGAATGCAAATAGGTTTTATAGGGTCCCAAAAAGACCCCATAAGTGAAAAAATGGGTTTTCCGAGTTTTTGGCGCTAATTATGTTTGTTTGCAGTCTTTTTTAACGCAGATTGTTTCAAACACATGAAATACTACTTTATACTGATAATTAGATGTTTATTTAAATTTTTTAAACAATTAGAGTGAGTTAGAAATCAATTAAAGTTAACAAAAATAATTGTTTAAATAATTTGTTATTATTCATAACAATATTCTCTTAGAATAATGGTACAAAGTTGCGGTTTCTTCTGAAATTTTAAACTTTTTGTCCACTTTTCACTTGAAGTAAGTAATTATATAAGTTAATTTAGCAAAAATAATTGTTTAAGCAAATTGATAATTTTTATAGCTATCTTCTTCTAGATTAATACTTCATAGTTGCGAGTTGTTTTTGAAATTTTTAACTTTTTTCCCACTTTTAACTTGAAGTAAGTTAATTTTTAATTTAATGTGAAAAAAATAATTATTTGAACAAATTATTATTGTTTATAGCTATTTTCCCTAAGATTAGATTAGTTATAAACCATAATAAATTGTTTAAATAAGCATGTTTGTTAACTCGCATTAATTATTACTTCACTAACTGAAAAGCGGACAAAAAGCTTAAGAGTTTAGAAAAAACCGCAACTTTTTAGCACTTATCTAAAAGAAGATAGCAATAACCAATAATAATTTGTTTAACTAATTATTTTTGCTAAATTAAATAAAATAATAATTCAAAAAGTTAAAAATTTCTGAAAAAACAGCAAGTTTCAATCATTAAGCAAAGAAAATATTATTAGCAACGATAATAAATTGTTTAAACAATCATTTTGTTAACATGAATCAATTATTACTTTACTCTAATGGAAGCGTGATAGAAACTTAAAAACTTCAGAAAAAAATCGGAACTATGTAGTATTAATCTACAATAAGATAGCTATAAACATTAACAATTTGTTTAAACAATAATTTTTGCTACAAAAATTAAATAATTACTCAATTTAAGTGAAAAGTGGTTAAAACTATGTAAATTTTAGAAAAAACCGCAACTTTCTAACATTATTCTAAGAGAATATTGTTATGAATAATAAAAAATTGTTTTTATTATCATTATTGTTAACTTTAATTAATTATCACCTCGCTCTAACTGAAATGTTGAAAGTAAATTGAAAAATTCAGAAAAAACCTTGACTTTCTAACTCTTTTCTAAAAGAAAGTTGCTAAAAATAATAATAAACTGTTTAAACAATTTAAATAAACATCTAATTTTAAGTATAAAGTAGTATTTTATGTATTTGAAACAATCTGCGTTAAAAAAGCCCCCAAAAAAGTCATAATAAGAGCCAAAAACCTAAAAAACCCATTTTTCACTTATGGGGTTTTTTTACCCTATAAAACAGACTTATGGGGGTAATATTAAAAAGTAATATATTATTTGCATTGTGTGACTAATTTTAAAGAGAAATGACGAATTTCGAACTCGATTCACTTAATATTGAGAATTTTGAATAAATTTGAAAAAAGGCTTTTTTCTTATGGGAAATACGTGTTAAACTTCATGGGGCGTGCGCACCTCTAAATATTTTTTTGTGGATTCGAACAATGTAATTTTAGGAACGAAATCATCCGTAGATTTTTTTATTTGTGCATTAAAAGTGTCTATGCACTCTAGCCTTTAAAATGTAGTGTTTGGTTTTTTAAAAATTAAACATGGCGTCATCCAATATGGCGGCTTAAATTCAAAAATTTTTTATTTTCTCGGTACTTTTTCCTGAAATAACATTTTTTGTTCAATTTAAAAAAAAATAAGTTTAAGATGGTTGTTCAGGTCGCTGATTGTGAATCTGCTATCACGTTTTCAAAATTCAAAATGGTGGATCTAATATGGCTGCCAAAAATTTCAAAAAATTTGAACAATTTTTTGAAAATATGAATTAAGAGGTTATGGGTCTTATATGTCGTTGCCTGGATTTCACTACAAGGAGGTGAACGAAATAAACAAAGCCTCTTCTTTTTTTTTAATTTTTTCAAATTAAAATTTTTTTATAAGAAAACCTTTTATAACCAATAATCCAAGTACTTAGTATAAGATTCTAACTTATTGGTTCAGATTTTCAAAATTCAATTTGGCAGATCCAATATGGCTTCCGGTAATTTCGAAAGTTGTTCAATTTTCATTAAAAATGTTATCGAGGGGTCTTTTGGATTGCTGATTACGAATATGTTATCAGCTTTTTTAAATTCAAGATGGCGGATCCAATATGGCTGCAAAAAATGTCGAAAAATGGCTCAATTTTCAAGAAAATTCGTATAAGAGGGTTTTACGGATCGCTGATTACGATTCTGTCATTAGATGTTTAAAATGAAAAATGGCGGACCCAATATGGCTGCCAAAAATTTCAAAAAATTGTTCAATTTTCATGAAATTATGAATGGGAAGGTTATGGGTCGCGTTTCTTAGACGATATATATTATGTATCATTGCCCGGCTTTCACAACGAAGAGGTAAACGCATTAAAGAAAGACTCTTCTTTTTTTTAATTTTTTTAAATTAAAAAAAAAAATTTTTTATTAAATTTTTATAATAAAACTTTTTATAATCAATAATACAAAGGCTTATTATTAGATATTAACTTATTTATGATAAATTAAAAAGCAGGGTGTGCATGGACATTTTTTTAAAGTTTTTAATTTTTTAAAATTTGAACATTTTTGTTTTGATTCTACTGTTACAGTTTCATGTAATTTACTTATTTTATACTTTTTATTGCTAGGCGTTAAAATAAATGTTTTAGCTGCTTAGAAATCCCGGTTTATTTCAATTGAATATCTTCATGAAAATTGAACAATTTTCAAAATCAAAAAACTCTACTAAAGATTTCGATCCTAAAATTACATATTAAAAATTTTTTTCATTCGAAAATTCGTGTTTTTGGTTAAATAAACAAATATAACTTCTTAAATATGCACTTTTGGAAAGTTCTTACTGCAGAAATTGAAAGTTCAGACAAATTTACGTCGGAAATAGGTATTGTCGATGTTTTCTATGACCGATTTCACAGTTAATAGAGCCGTTGAAAAAAATCTTAAAAATGTGTCCAGTCAGGACTTAATGGGTTAATATCGCCAGCGCTTTCTTTCCTGTCTCAAATTTTTATTCGTTTTTTTTTAAATTAATTTTTTTAGTTAAAAACGTTTAAATTAGTGCATTAGCACAATCTCTGGTGACGTGTCTCCCTGCAGCAGATTCCCTTTCGATAAGAATATTAACACGTAAAATAAGTGATCTGTCTTACCATGTATGCGTAGAATGTCAGGATGACGGTAGACGCCGAACAACAAATTTACAATTAATTTTGCCTAAAACTTGGAGATTCATGTTCGGAAATCATACTCGGTCATAGCACATGCTGTTTCATTTATATTAGATTTCAATTTTGCAGTGTCTGACGCCATCTAATGTTAAATCCAGAATTTATAGGCGCCTGTAGCGCTCCCTCACGTTCTTTCTTTGTAACCACCAGATATACTAATAGGGTTGTTTCACGATTTTAGATCAAATAATTTATTAATACATAATTTTAATTCGCACTGAAGGTGCAATATCATTTTTTTTATCTGTTGAGTCGTTCAACAGAAAAAAATTATTGAAAAATGAAGGCGGTATGACTCTAATTCAAGTTAGTGCCACGTGGGTGTCACGTGACTTAGAGGTTCTCATAATTATCTATCATTGTAACGATTTGGCTTTCATGAAAACTAACGAAACTCATGATATAGAGGTTAGGCCAGGGTTTATTGTCAATTGTGACAAAAAAGTTCTCCTGTTGTAATATTTGGCCTAAGCGTTAGTAGCACGTTGAAGGAAAAGAGTAAGTACAATAATTATTAACTCATTTTCACATCGTACTTCTTTACGAATTTTTGAGTAAACATGACTACATATAAGTACTTCTTAAATGAATTCATTAAAGAAAAGTTTTTGTTTCGAATGTTTTTATAATGTTTATAAAGTTTTTTAAACAATATTTTTCGACTTCTTTTTTTTATGTGCACATAATCAAAACAAAACATCGGTACAAAAAAAGATATTTGAAAATCACTGACACATTAAAGGGGATATCATCGCAATTAATGAGAATTAACTCTTACTCCTGGTACGCCATAATGTTGGAAATTTTCTGGCCAGACCCAAAAATTCAATCGATAACCTCTTTACCCTCGTTTCTGCGCCTATATAACTCTCCATCTATCTATCAATAATTTTGGAATAAGTTACGAAGATATATGTACTCATCAACTTGCTCTAACCTCTCATCGTTTAGTCTGAGACAATGTTGCATATTGCTTTCTTACTCTTTCCTTCCCACGAAATCATAATCTGCTAACGCTAACCCACGTACCCTTACTGTCCTGAGTTGCACAACTTTTTCGTCGAAGACGGCCATTCTTAGACAGTTGTGTATAGATATAATAAATAGCCATGAGGACTTAATGCAGTTTGCTCAACATTCTTTGCAAGAGTTCGATTGAGTCTGCCATAACAACCTCATCATCTCGGAACGCTAACCCACGTACCTTCACTGTCGACCCAGTCGCTCAGTTTCCCATTTACCCTTAAACTCGCTTTTCTACCAGCCTATATTATTTTTATTGCTTGATGGTGCTGTCAACAAATGTTGAGAACATGCTCCTTTAAAATTTAGTTGTTTCCCCAATATTCATGCATATCACCTGGAAATTTTTTCGAATCAAGAAAGAAAATGCGGTTAAAAAAAAAAGATATTTAGAGGTTCCGCAAGCACCATCAAGTTTAACACGTATATCTCATGAAAAAGAAAATGTTTTTGTAGTTAGCCATAGAGTACGTACGAAAAACTATTTTTTAAATATATCACTCCCATAAGTTTATTTTATAGGGTCTCAAAAAAAAAACCCATAATATAAAAAATTGGGGTTTTTCGAGTTTTTAGCGCTGCATATGATTTTTTGCGCTTAATACGAATTATGTATATTGCATGAAATAATACTTTAAACTGATCATTAGATGTTTCTCTAAATTGTTTAAACAATTTGTTAAACTTTCAATCATTTTCTCCTAGAATAGAGCTAGAAATTCACGATTTTTTTCGACTTTTTTCACCTACTTTTAACTTTTCACGCATTGTGAGGTAAGAAAATGCATTTTGACAAACCTATTTGTTCAAAACATCTAAAAATCTCTCTCTTTTTTCTGAATATATTTTTCAAAAAAAGAACAAATATTTTTGAAATGGATATGAGACTTTAATTAATTCAATAATTAATTAATTTAATTACGTAGTAACAGAGAGCAGAAACAAATTTCCTTAGTGCAGTAAGTATACTTTGTGTCATGAGTTATTATAATCAATTAATTATTTGACGTAGACCTTCTTAATTTTTATATACGTACATAATCATCAATAAAAACACATCTTCTTCAGGGTAGTGTAAATCAAAATTATTTTTGCGATTTGCAATAAACTTCTTGTTGTTTTTATCTTTCATGTCAAATAGCCTTATTGTTCGAATGCATATTTTTAAAGTATTGTCAAAAGATAAAAAATAAATCACTTAAAAATAAATACAATACTATTTAAAAATAATTCTTGTGGATGCTTATTCATTGTTTATTCATAACTAAAAAGTCACAGTAAAACTGAATTCAGAAAAAAAGCGCAGCTGTAAAGCATTACTATAAAAAATATAGATATAAACAATGATCGATTGTTTAGATAATTATCATTGTTAACTTCCATTAATAATTAAATCGATAATTCAGAATTGAACAAAGGTTAAAATTTCAGAAAACAATAATCATTACCTCACTTTAATTTAAAATTGGGTAAAAAGTGAAATATTATAGAAAAACTGAAACAATCTAGCATTATTCTAAGAGAATATTATGATAAATAATAATAAATCGTTTTAAAGTTACTTATTGTAAATTAAATTTATTATTAATTTGCTGTAACTGAAAAAATGGTAATAAGTTAAAACATTTGGAAAGTTCTTTATTCTAAGATTCAATTTGAATTAGTCGATTTTTTCCGATAAAGATTTAAAAAGTACGAAATTTATTTAAAAAATGTAATTTTTAAATTAAGAAAAATTATGAATTAAAATATTGTAGGGGTAGAAAAAGCCTTAAATAAATTCTTAGGGAGTATTTTCTACAAGAGTGAATTTAGGAAAAGTATATGAACCTCTAGTAATTATCATCAAGAATGCAAGATCCGAGGATAAGGCAGTGCCGCTGCATTAACGAACGTTGCATTAACGAGCGTAAGTTTCGTTTAGATTTCCCCTCTCACTCTTCTATTTTTTTTATTTTTTTTTTTCATTTGCGCGATAGCAGCTTTTATTAAAAGTCCGACGAATTCATTGTGTAACCGTTTCTCGAAACGGGCTGCATTATTCATATACGCGGGACCGCGTCTTTGAGAACGATCGGCCGCTGAAGAACTGGGGACAACTTAATTACTCGTACCGCGCAGAGATAATTATTCCGCGATCTTTAATTAAGGAAAACGCGTACGTCGACAATCGCCTTTTAATCACAATTATTTTCTAATGGGTTTCATCCTAATTGCAGACATGAGCATGAAAACTCTTCAGATGTCTCTTCAGTTCGCTCCAGCTCACGAAGTAACTGTCACATTTTATATACAATCTCCATTAATTAAAACTTGAAAATTCAGACTATGATTTCCAAGGAAGACTTATACAATGGTAGTTCAGAAATACGAACTGTCTGCAGATACGAATTTTTTTGTAAGACTCTCCCGTTTCCAGCTCGTTTTAAAATTGTATTACATTATATTATATTATACCATTACGTCATTTCCCTTTCGCGTGACTCATTTTTCGAGGAAGGGTACGAACTTTTTCAAGGATCTAGAATTTCTGCAATATTTATTTAAATAACACGTTCGTTCCATAGCACTTCACCAACCCAGGTTTCTGATCAATCATTACTCCACTGAGACTCTTTTCCATGTATTTCTTATACACTATTTTTCGTCACATTTTCATGTACTGGCCTACTTATCTAGCTTCCATCACGTCCATGCATTTTCTCATACAAACTCGTGTTTTCCATTTGCATGTCCAACCATATTAATGAATTTCTTTCACATAATTCAACTAGTGTCTCCTCTACGCCACATTCTTTAAGGATTTTCCCCTCACTTATTGAATATAATATTACAATTTGATAGAATGTTTGTAACCATTCTTCTCGCGGTCTGCCTCTGGGGATTAATGGTTCATATTTTATTCTCTCAACATGCCCAAAACATCGCAAAGAATTTCCTTCTTATGTGTATACTAATGTTTCCTCTACACCAAATTCTTTGAGGAGTACATAAGAATTTATGTCTTTTTGTCAATAATATCAAAGTATTTTAACAGATTTTAAGGTTTCTTAAGGTACTTCAAAGGAGTACCAAGTATTTTCAAGAATGAAACCATTTTTACGATCTTCACCGAGATTACAAAAGCTTTTTAGGGATTTCATGTACACTCAGGGAATTTCCAAAGATTTCAAGAGTTACAGAAGTTTTAGGATAGGATTTCAGGGGATTTCAAGAGTTTTATGAATGTAAATAGTACAAATTTAGAAAAGATCACCATTCTTCAGGAATTTTCAGGCTTGCAAGGCAAAATGTAAGGATTTTAATTAGATTTCAAGAAATTGTATTTTATTTCAAAGGACTCAACGAGATATCGTAGATTTTTGAGGGCTTTTAAGAATTTAAGAACGATTGCAACAGATTTTAAGAGGTTTCACGAGATTTCAAAACGTTTCTAAATAAATTAAGGGATTCCAAAGTATTTTGAAAGTTTCCGAAAGATTCCAATGTTCACGGATTTTAGAGGATTTCATACGATTTAAAAATATTAAACTGAATTTTAAAGGATATTTTAAGTTTATAAAGGAACATAAGGAATTTCTAGAATTTTGTATGGCTTTTAAAAGATTTTATTGGATTTTACACTACCGTCGGAAATTATGAGATCGATTGACGCAAGCACTATAAAAAATCACTGCCGGCTTTGAATCGCGATAACTCAACGAAAAAAGATGACAGGGCATTGAAAAAAAAAATATTTAAAAAGCCTATAAAATTTCATGTCTAATGATGTCGAACAGGCTTTTTTTATCTGCTGAAGAAAATACAGCACAAGATAAGTTTAAAACAAAATCAAGATTTTCTAAAATTTTGTAACTCGACTTCAACTTTTAGCATGACCTAGGAAAATATGTTGCGAAAATCTGAAAATTATACGACATAAAGCCTTAAATTTTATCTTAAATTTAAGCCAAAGAAACCTCAAAAATGTTTATTGGTTCCCGAGATACGATTAAAAGTGTGCAATCGTATTTGAGTTGAGTTTTAGTCGGCGATCACGGTCGTCGGCCGGTCTGCTGCTCGCCTCCTTCGTTGAGGCAGGACCAAATAGGCCACGCACAGAGGTGGTGCTTGATTGAGGGCTCCCTTATAGGTTCGATTCAGCTCAACAGTAATTTTTAGTTCAAATTATTGTACTTTTTATTAGTTATTCATTGTTTTTTTAATTATTTACAATTATTTCAATTCAGAATTATCCCCATATTAAAGAATAAAAAAATGATG
>JAAAKG020142853.1:0-11511 GCA_010014905.2 Druon quercuslanigerum
TCTCGAAACCACATTTTCAAAGTCCGTGTCCATCGTCATTCAAAAACTACTGCACCTATCTTTCTCAAATTTTGCACACACTTTTTACATATAAAATACCCGCCCCCAACGGTTCCGGTTTCTTTTTTTTTTTACATTAAGGGGTTTTACAGCTACAAAATGGCGGAATTTTTCATGAAAAATCGCAATTTTGACTTCAAATGACCACCAAAAATTTGTAAATAAAAAAATAAATAAAAGGAGACCGTTGAGGGGAGGAAAAACTTATGTTTTAACAAAAAAGTTTGGTTTTTTAATTTCAGGTAATTCTACGCTGAGGTATAGTGGCCACCGCAAATCATCTTTTTCCGAAGGGCTCCTCGAAAATGCTCCGTCAACGGCTAATTTCTAGATATTTTTCCACAAGAAAATTACAGAATATTGTTCAAATGATGCTTTATAATATGCAAAACATTTGAATATATTTACTTTAACCGTATCGCTAAAAAAAAATCGTAAAAAAGATATTTTTTTCACCCGTTACCCCTTACCCCCCTCCCCCACTCCCCTTAAGGTTTTAAACTTATGCGAATACAATTTCATATTATTATTTTAGGAGCAATTGAAATCCACCAGCTCATAGCAAGCGAGTCCTCTCTTAACCCTTTACTGGTACGGTGGGGTCGGATCCGACCCGAGCGTGGGTTGTTCCATTCCCCTCGCACCCCTCCACCTCAAAGGGTTTCTAGTGGCCAGGTACCCTACCAGTCAGTACCGCAGAAGGTGTAGAGACAGCCGCAGCTACGTGGTAAGTGTCATTTGCTTCCCTAATCTCTGTTTTTCGGTGAGACCTCTTGTTTCGGCGTTACCAATTTTACTATGTACGATTTTATTACTTTTTGCAGGTTTGGACTTTAAATGACTTTCGAACGAGCATATAGTAAACCTGAGGAAATATTAGGGAATTTACTTCGTCAACAGGCCATGGATTCTGACAATGAAGAGGAGGGAGACCTTGCTTTTGAGGAAGTTGTCTCTGAATCGGAGGATGAAATTATTGTGAATAGTGACATTGAAGGTGATATTGTTGACTGTGATGAGACGTCCGAAAATTTCGCCACTGGAGACGAACAAACTGTTGATCAAGGTATCGTAAATGTAAGAGGGACTTCGAGTTGAGAAAAGACAATGAAACAAAATGGACTAGTAAGCCATTGCGCTCTAAGTTCTCAAGAACACCACCTTCTAATTTGGTTTCACACATGTCCGGGCCTAAAGGGGATGCACGAGGAATAACGGGCGAAGAAAAGTTATTCTCACTCTTCATAAGTGATGAAATGATTCAAACAATCATTTGTCATACAAACACTGAGATAGAGCGCTCTAAGCTCAAATATACTAACCTTTCCTGTTCTTTCGTAAACCCTACAGACGTGCCTGAAATGAAGGGCCTTATAGGTCTCTTGTACATGAGTTGTGTTTTGAAAAATTCTGGTTTGTGTGTGGATGATATGTTTTCTGAGGCCTACGGACCACCCATCTTTCGTTGTACTATGTCTCAGAAGAGATTTTCCTTCCTTCTTGAAAATTTGAGATTCGACGATAAGAGCACTAGAGATTTAAGGAAGGCAAAGGATAAATTCGCTGCTTTTCGAGAGATATGGAATACTTTTGTTGGCCACAGTACGAAGTATCATACTCCTACAGACTACTTGACTGTCGACGAGACATTTCTCAGTTTCCGAGGTCGTTGCCCTTTCAGAATGTTCATTCCGTCAAAGCCAGACAAGTATGGTATGAAGATTATCTCCATGTGTGATACCAGGACTTTTTATTTTGTATCAAGTATCCCGTACGTAGGCAAAGAAGGCGAGCACAAAAAACCTGACCTATCCTTACCGACTCAGTACGTTCTAAGGCTCACAGAATCAGTCAAGGGAAGTAATCGAAATATTACTACCGATAATTGGTTTACTTCATTTGAGTTGTCAGAGGAACTATCAAACAAAAAGCTTACGTTAGTTGGGACACTACGTAAAAACAAGCAAGAGATACCACCTTCTGTGCTGTCAACAGCCCCAATTGGATTATCAAAGTTCATATATCAAGATAATAAAACGATGGTTTACTTAAATTCCAAGAAGAATAAGAAGGTTTTGTTATTGTCATCCATGGACCGGGAAGGAATAGTGAATGAACAGTGGAAGAGAGTTCCTGAATGACTAATTATTGCTTGCCAATCGGTCAAAGCTCCAAATCCGGTTGACAGGTGCTACACGATCCCAGTAATTGCTGATTACACGCTTGACGAATTAGAAGATTGTACGAGAGGCACAAGCGAAAGAATTGCTAAAAATATTTGCGCAAAATATCCTATACCTTTTATGGATATCATTGAAGGACAAATATTTGGAAAAGGCATGGAGAATTCGAGAATCCAGATTTATAAACGTGTAAATTTTGTAAAAAAATAGCAAGAAACGACGCAAAATAAGACCAATCGATGACAGTGATGATGAAGACGGAACATTAAACACCCGTTCTACAAACAAAAGATACCTCCTAGATGAATATGGCTGCGTAGCATATAACCCACCACTCCCTGTATATGAAAATTAATACTTGCTCAACTCAAAGAATATTCATTATCGAAGAAGACAGAAACTTAGCAACCTTTTTAACTGTATGGCCATTTCTAAAAGTTTCACAATTTTTTATGGAACATGATATACATCTTCGATATATAAGAAGGGAGAGCTGAAAATTCTGACTTTGGAGAACTACTACTAGTGATTGTCACGAGTATCGGTAGAATTTTTTCGTAAAAGGCTTATAACTGATAATTGTGACAAAATTTCTGAAGTGTGCAAACGATTTTTATGATGGTACAGCTTTTTTTATGAACATGACTTTTTTCGGTAAGAAACTTGAAGATTTTTTCAAATTTCGCATTTTTCTCGAAGTAATGGTTAATAACATTTTTTTGAACTTTATTTTTTTCCTGACCTATGCAATAAAATTAGCTAATATTTTAAATGGATATTGTAGCTTAGGATTTGTATCAACTCAATTTTTTTGTTGAGAAAAATTCAACATTGTTGAAAATATCAACAATTTTTATAAACAAATTGAAATACGTTCATGTTCTCGAGCATTTTTTGATATTTTCCAAATTGGATATTGATTCTTATTTTAATATCTTTCATTTAAAACAAAAAAACATGAAAACTTTCATGTGATCAGAAGTTATACTCGTAAATGTTCGCGCGCATGCTGCCGACGCGTTATGACGAGTTTCAACGTGTAGCGTCTAACTCATCGGTAAAGAAGAAGTTTTGTTTACGTTGTGAGTATTTCTTTGTTTAGTAGCTGTATAGAGCTAACGAGGTTAACGAGGTTATTTGGTAGCTGTGTAGAAAAAGTAAAAATTGGTGCATTATCAAAATATTGATAGTTGCAAAGTAAATAAGGTAAATTAGGAGTTTTTCGGAAAAGTGCGGGAAAATGCCAAAAGCAAATTGTTGTTGCAATCCATTGGCTAAAAAAACATAAGAACATTAACAAAAATGTTGCGAAAGTAAGTGACAAATGGAATGCTAAGTTTCAAGATTTCGTGATACTATATATCTGCAGATCATGTCAGACTCAGATTAATAGGTGTCCGACCAAAAATGTCCAAAAACTGCTAAGTGCCAGGAAAGTGAACGTTGAACCAAAAAAAATTGTAAATAATCAAGAACTTGACAAAAAAGTAAGAAAGCAGATAATAAAAAATTTTGAAGAAGAACTATCCAGTGAAAGTGACAGTGACCTTGAGAATAACACTGGAAGGGATCCAGATTATGTCAACAATGTCATTCAGAGCGAAAAATTTGATGAAGTGAGAACAATTCTTCCTACACCTGGTCAACCTCCGTTGAAGAAAATGCATACTGGCGATTTTTTTCCAAAGAAATGCCTGAAAACAATGATTCTGTGAGTGAACGTTGGATTAACAATCTTAAGGCCGCTCTTTTTAATGAAAAATCTCGAAACGGCAAGATATCTCTTTTGACTACAGTGCCTATTGAATGGAGTGTTCGGCGAATGATGAAAACACTGGATGTATCCCGTAGAATGGCCTCAAGAGCTGAGAAATTACACATTAGCTGTGGATACGGAGCTTATCCCCCACCGAAGATTGGCCGAAAAATGGAAGAAACTGTTCTTAAGAAAGTAGAAGAATTCTACTTATCCGAAGAAAATTGTCGCATCATGCCAGGCAAAAAAGATTATATTTCAGTTTTGAAGAATGGCAAATGTCAAGAACAAAAAAGATTGCTTTTGTACAATCTCAGTGACCTTCACAACATTTTTTTGCCCCTATATTTTGTTTTAAAAATTTAATAATTTTTTTTCTAATTAGTCTTACAGGTGACTATGACATATATTTCGATCAGCAAAATCGGTTAGGTAGTTTTCGAGAAACATGACTTTTTTGATTTTACTTTCCTTGTCCATAACTCCTCTAAAAATAAAATTTTTAACTTATCCTTTGTAGGAATTTTATGTCCATCAATGTCCATTTATAGTGGTAATATGAGCTTGATACGTGCGGTGGCAACTTTTGCATGCTTACCCCCCTAGGCCCTTTAGAATTAAAAAATTTTCAATTGATTTGCCAATCGCGAGAAATTTTTTGAAACATTTAATTTTCTCTTAAATTTGTTTATAATGGAGCAAATTCACTTTTTAGTGCTATTACCAATGAATCTAATCATTTTGAGTTTTTCGGCTCACCCTTATGTATTCCCTGATATTAATAGACTTTGATTCTTAACTCAATTCCTTTTCCAAAATCTTATCGCATAAAATTGAAGGTACAGTAAAACCCCGTTTATCGTAAGGCCTCTGAAATGTAAACATCCCGTTTATCGTAAGTCAACTTTGCCCACTACAGCGCAACAGCTGATTAGCTGATCTTGTAGCCTGCTATGAGCATGCGTCCTGTGGTATGCTTTGTCTTTGTCTAATCTAACCTCGGTATCAAAACAAAACGCCCAAATAAATATACCCGCAAAAGTGTTTTCTGGTATGGGATGTAATTTTAATTTGAAGTGCAAAAATGGATAATCAAGAAGAAAATGCAAAGAATAGTAAGTAAAGAATTGTTTTTTTCGAAGTACAGAATTCGCGTCATAAATGAAATTATCATGTATACACCGTACATATGTATAATCGGAATCGCTTTTATTTTTTGTTGCACGATCGATGAAAAATTAATTAAAACACATTGTTAATTATTCCTTGATAATGATTTTGTATCAAATGTGTACAATTTTCGATACTCATTTTTTAAAAAAATCAAAAGGGAAGCTCATTTTTGTTCGCGAATGTGTATAAATTGTAATTATACATAATTTTTAAAACTTGTTTAAGAGAATAAAATGGTTCTTATAATTCTACAGATAAGATAAACAAACAACCAAAATACAAACAGCTTTCTTTACAACAAAAACAAGCTATTATTGATGAAGTCGACAGAGGAACATTAAAATCTAAAGTCGCTGCTGACATTAATGTCTCAGGGGCCTCTGTATCTCGGTTGTGCAAGGACGAAGAAAAGTACAAATTATTGTCACCATGAAAAAAAATTATGAAAAAAAGAACGAGGTTTGACACTGGAAAAAATGCTGACTTGGAGCTTCTTTTATACGAGTGGATGAAACAAAAGCGAGCTCTAGGAATTTGTATTTCGGGGCCGCTGATACAAAAAAGGCATTATTTTTTAATCAAGAATTGAAATGATCGGACACATTCAAAGCTAGTTCGGGCTGGCTGGACAGATTCAAAAAACGATTCAGCATCCGACAAATCCGCGTTCAAGGAGAAAGCTTATCAGCTGACGTACACGGAGCATCTGAATTTATGGAGGAATTCAGGAGAGTGATCGAAGAAGGACTATATTCAATAAATAACATTAACAACGCGGACGAGACTGGTTTAATTACGAAATTGCTTCCTGAAAAAACGTTGGCATTGGCTTCAGCAAAGAAAGCTCCTGGTCTCAAGCAAGAAAAGGACAGAGTAACGATAATGACTTTTGCCAATGCTTCCGGGAGCCACAAAATTCCGTTGCTATTCATTGGGAAATCTCTCCGACCACGATCCGTCAAAAATGTTGTTCACTTGCCTGTAGTGTACAAAGCCCAATACAACGCTTGGATGAACAGTATGTAACACATTTTTTCAAATATAGCGAGCAAATCAGTATCAGTTTTTTTGCTTTCCAATGCCATTTTCTCTTTTATTAAATTAATCATTGTCTAATTTTTTTCACTAGAGACAAATAAAATAAATAAATAATGTTTTAATCTTATTTAGTAAAACTTTTTTACAAAATTATAAACCTGATTACCAACTGAAAAGTACTTAATACTTAAGTCTCCTTGATAATTAAAATCATAATAATCGAAGATGAATATAATGGAATAATTAATGACGGATAATAATAATATAATGGATATTTTAACACTATTATATGATATGATGAATAATAACAATAATATAACTATAAATGAATAATGGATACGTAATAATTTAATTTATAAAAATCAACATTGATAAATAATCTCAAATACGTTTCATTCTTGGCATTTATAAAGGAAAAATGGTTCAATTAATCTTTCACTAATTGAAATTAATATGTTGTGTATTTTTTGAATTAATATGTCGCAATTTATACGTTGGAATTTATATTGGTATGTTGTGCTATTGTTGTAGGTGAAATTTTCATCGATTGGTTTTAAAATGTTTTCATTCCCTCTGTGAAAGAAAAGAAACCTGGGGAGGAAGAGAAATTTCTTCTCTTGCTCGATAATGCTCCCTGTCATCCATCGGCTGAGATACTCAACGCAATCAATCCACAATTCAAAATTTTTTTTTTGCCACCAAATGTCACATCCATTCTTCAGCCGATGGACCAGGGAGTGATTGAATGCACGAAATTGCACTACAGAAGTGCTTTCCTTGACAAACTGATCCTCTCCGATTCAATAGGAAATTTTCTAAAAACTGGGAATATCTATAATACATCATGCACAGTCGCAAATGCATGGTCATCAGTTCCATCAAATGCTTTATCAAAAGCTTGAAAAAAATTACTTGTAGAGGTAGTGCTTCCTACAACTGAAGACGAAAAAACTAAAGAAGTGACCTCTACACTGAACCAATATCACGGAAAGCATGCATTTTCTGATTAGAACACTCTATCATGGGTTCGAGATGATGCGAACAGACCAGCCTGGCAGGAAGTGTCTGATCGAGTTTTGATAAAAAAAAGTACCTCAAAGTAAGATTCTTCAGATTAACATAAATTTTACAAATTTAAGGAATTCGTCGAATTTTATATACGAAATTGTTTTTATTTCAGGATGATAAGGAAACTGACAGTAACGAGGAGAATACGTCAATTATTTAATACACTTCTCCTCACATTTGAAATGAAATTAATTTCAAATTTTTAAATTTCGCGCCTCGTTTGCGTTTGGCTCGGCTGGTAGCAGATTGGGGGTTGAAGGCGGAACCGAAATCTTACGATATACGGGATGTTTACCTTACAATAAACAGGGCTTACGTTAAACGGGGCTTACGATAAACGGGGTTTTACTGTATTATGATTTTATACTGAATGTGAAATGTGATTTTATCAGACGCCAATTAAATTCTGTTAAATCGATTAAAGTGGTGATTCGTCGGATGAAGAGCTATTGGACTAGCAATTGATGCAATTTATTAAACTTGGGAAAAAACCGGTTCAGAGAAATGTTCACATTATTCCGCGGGTGTGGATACATCATCAACGAGGGAAAATTAAGGCCCAGTTTTTGGATGAGCCTTACACGGGTGAGGATAGAAAATTAATATATGATCTGGCCAAAAACTTAGATATGCCAGTGCGTACTTATTCAATAATTTTGCACTTTACGAATTAATATATATATATATATAGCTTTAAAACTTAGTAATTATTTCTGTAGTAACTTATGAGGAAGGTGAAAGAAAATTAACACAATTACAACGGGATGACTTTGCTTTCACACACGATTCTGAAGACCCAGCAAAAAATGCGGCTAGGAATGAAAAAAAGATAAAACGCAAGAAGCTATTTGTTAATAACAGCACCTTGAAGGCTGCAAAAGTGCGTTCTTTATTAGAATTGGATGGCGAAGTCAACTCTCGAAAGAAAGCACAGTTTTATCATTCCGTCTCAAAGAATTCTTCTAGTGAAGACGACAGTTCTTCCAGTTCTTCAACAGGTAACAAGGGACGGCAGAATAAAGACGAGCATTTTTAAGAAAATATAAAAAATATAGTAACACCTGCACACCAAGAGGTAACAAATCTGATTCGCAGTCGAAGACTCAACAGATGATGAACAACGTTGAAGAATAAGTTTCAGGTACCTTTTTTATGAAATGTTTACTTGATTAAGGAGAATAGGCTTTATAATAATGTGAGAGTATAATTTTTTTCATTATTTGTAGCTGTCGTAAAAAATAACGTTGAAAAGAAAAAAGGATCAGATAATAATAAGTTGACATGTGAATCATCAATAACTTCTAAATTATCGACACTTACAGATTTATCTGAGAAAAAAATTAATAAAATGAAACAGAGTATTAATCATACGCAAGCCGCCTATCACGGCAATAATTTCAATAAAAACGAAGAAAATAACTAAACAGCGGGAAAAAATTCGAAAGAATTTTTGCCAAAATCAGATTCTGCAAAACAAAAGTTCGCAGGTAAAATGTATTGGCTTAAAATTCCTTTAAAAAAAGTGTCATAGTATTAGTATGATTATGAAATTAACCACTGGCGTGATATTGCGCTGGATTACCTCAGATACTGGGCCAGTACTGGTGAAATCTCTAATGATAACTATGTTCTGTACTGGCATACTTCTAGTCAACCACTGGCTTGGTACTATGCCAGTATTTGGTATTACAACAGCTGGCCTGGTACCAAGCCAGTTGTGTGGCTGGTACTGGGCTAATACCGGTTATGGTATTAAGTCAATAATTAGTCAATTATTTCGCCAGTACAGTCCGTGTACCGTCAACACTCTTTGGTACAAGGCCACTTGCTGCTATTGCGACACACTGGCCTGGTACCGTGCCAGTAGTTGGCCAGTAGTATGTCAGTACATAACTTCCTTATCATTAGAGGTTTTACCAGTACTGACGCAGTACTAGAATTTCCCTCTGGGCTTCTAAGCTTCAAAGTATACTTTTTAATTTATTATTCTAAAGATATTCTCGGATGTTCGTCCGTCCTTCCCTCAATAATAATTGAATTTTTTTGCAATTTAAAACAAAATTGGTTTTTAGTTTTTTTTTCAAACAAAAATTGTTATAACTTTTTAAATTTTTTTGCTTTAATGCAAGAAACATTTTTGTTTAATTTAAAGAGACATTTTTTTCCAGTTTTTCGTTCATATTACATTACCCTAGAAAAGCTAACATTACTTCACATTGTATACAGATTGATTGAAAGTTTCCGTAAATTTTGAACCAAAAACTGATTCCTTTCAAAAAAAATTTTTTAGTTTTCAAAGAAATGTATAAACTTTAAACCAAATTGTTGAATTTTAAACAAAAACCAATAATTGTAAAACAAGAAAATCAATTTTATACCGAAAAACACGAATTTTCAACAAAATAATGAACCTTTAAGGAAGTAGTTGAATTTTCAAGGATAAAAATAACAATTTAGCATCAACAATGGAAAAGTGAAAATTTACCGAATTAAAAATTCCCGAATAATAAAATTCACGACAGTTTATAATATTACTAAATTGGATAATTTCCTTAATATTATTATTACCGGTAGATAATAATATTACCGAATTGGAAAATTTCAGAATAATATAATTATACCCACAAAAAATTGCCGAATTATAAAATATCCAATTTGGAAAATCCCCGAATTTGAATAATAAAAATTTTGTAAAAATATGTTTTACTTATTACAAATAATATAATGACTTTTTAAAATTATTTTTAATATTTTAAATTTTGAAAATTACGTTTTGAATTGCAAATAACAATAATTTTGAATATAATATTTCTAGTTGACGATGTTTTTTAATGTGCATAGTATTTAAAAAAGTACAAAAACCGTTAGCGTAGCCAAAAACAAATTTTAAATTTATATATATATTTTTGGGAAATCGTTATAAGGTATGATGAAAACAGTGGGTGATTTTTTTTTGGTTCCAGAGACAAATTTTGTCAAATTTAGAAGGTGTAAAAAAATCCAATTTTCATGTTTACAAAATTAGAATTTAGCTTGCAGCTATTAAAATATATGTTAATTTAAAATTTCATTTTAGCGAACACTTTTTGTACTTTGTTAAATACTATGCACATTAAAAAAATGCGTCACCCACAAATATTCTATATTTGAAACAAATTTTCTTTTATATATTCTTTAATATAACAATAACAATAATAACAATGTAATATAAGCAAGCTTATATAACAAGGCCAATGGCAACATTTTGAAAATTTGAAGAATGCAAAGAATATTTGAAACAAAAATTTTCGAAATTTGAAAGATTAAAAATAATTTTAAAAATATACAATTTCATTATTATATTTCTAATCAATAAAACAGATTTATAAAAAATTTTAATTCTTTAAATTCGGCAATTGTACAATTAGGATATGTTCTAATTCGACAATTTTCTTTCGCAAATTTTCCAATTCGGTAATATTATTAACTGCCGGGAATTTTATTATTCGGTAATCTTCGAATTCGAGAATTTTATTATTCGAGAATTTTATAATTCGGCGATTTTGCAGTTCGGTATGTTTATTTTTCGCCAATTTTACGATTGACGAATTTTATTATTCAGGAATGATGCAATTCGGGAATCTTATTTTTCAGTCTTCCCGTATTTGCAACTTATTACTTGAATTTGTAACTAAAAAATATCAATTTATAATCAAAAACGAAATAATTAAATTTTTATTTATACAAATTATTTCAAAACGAACTTACATCAATCTTCTATCAAAAATAAAAATTTTGAAGCAAGAAAAATTATTTTTTACGAAAAAATATTAAAAAGCAATTTTCAACAAAATACATGAATTTTTAAAATATGGCTCAATTTTATACTAACAAGGAAGGTACTCCAGGTGTTCCGCGATGATTTTATTCTCCTCGATATATCTTGTTGAACCAAATATATTTTGCGCTTGAGACAAAAAGAAAGTTGGGGTTCGGAATTTTTTTTTACTTATGGGGTTAGGTACCCCTAAAGAATTTTTATTTTGTGTCTACGATAATATATACTTGCCATACAGAAAGACAGAGTATCAACACATCCCCAAATCAACCCCTCTAAATTATAAAATTCGTTAAAAATGCACCATTTCGAAAAGTCTGAATGTTTTTAATAAAAATTAATGAATTTAGTGCCGAGAGCACAAATAAAAAGTTTTAACCCTCTAGTGCATGTGGAACACGCCCAAAGCCACCCCT
>JAAAKG020142854.1:0-11511 GCA_010014905.2 Druon quercuslanigerum
GACTTTCCGGAGATGAACAACTCCCTTGCTAGGCTAGTGTTCACCGCATGGGCCACCGAGGCTCTTCCAGAGTGCGATGCGGGAATCGAACCCGCAAGCCGACAGGTTAATTGAAGTTAACAAATGTAATTTTTTAAATAATTTACTGTAATTTTTCATAATACTTCATTTGAATAAGGCTATAAAGTTTCGGTTTTTTCTGAAATTTTCAACTATTTGTCCACTTTTCACTAATAGTGAGTTAATTATTAATTCAGTTTAGCATAAATCATTATATAAACAAATTATTACTGTTTATAACTATATTTTTCATTATTGCTAGATAGTTCCGGGATATTCTGCATTTTTGATCTTTTAAGTTACTTTTTACTTTGCCAAGTAATAAATAATGCAATATAACAAACATATTTATTTAAACAATTTGTTATTATTTATAATCATCATCTCGTAAATACATGCTAAAAAGTTGCGTTTTTTTCTGAACTCTCAAGATTTTCGTCCACTTTTTATTTGATGAGGTAAATTTTAAAGTTTAAAATTATGTTTTATAACTATCTTCTCTTGAAATAATGCTAGCAAATCTCAGATTTTTCAAAAATTTTGAGCTTTTCTTTAAATTTTCACTTGGAAAAAAATAATAAATGTTAACATTAATTTCAGCAAAAAGGCTCTTAGTAACCTTTTTAAGGAAAATTTAAATTTAATAAAATCTGTATATAAAGTTTGAGAAATATTTTAAATATCTGTTTTATTTCAGAAAAATATATTCACAAAAAAAGAAAAAGATTTTTTTAAATATGATTGTCTCTAATGTCTATTTATAATTTGTTCATCAAATAAGGTAAAGTTAAACATTTTAGAAAAAACTAAACTGTCTAGCACATATTTAAGAAAATATACATAGTTATAAACAATAATAAATTGTTTAAACAACTATTATTCTTAACGTGCATTAATTATTATCTCACTATATAAAAAGTGTACCAAATGTTGAAAATTTCAGAAATAAGCCGCAACTATTTAATATTATGATCGAAGAAGATATCTATAAACAATAATAATATATTAAATAATAATTAGTAAAATTAACATATAATATGATTAACGAATAATAATTTGTTGAAGCAATTATTAATAATAAATTGGACTAAATATTTATAAATAAATAGAAAAAGTGAAATTTCCACCATAAATTAAAGAAATTATTATTAATAATGATAATAAATTTTTTAAATGATTACCTGTGTAAAAATTAATCAACTGCAACATTAATCTAATTGGAAATTGGACAAAAAGTAGAAAGTTTAAAAAAACGTGACTTTCTGTCTCTATTCTAAGTGGAAATTGTTAAAAACAATAGTAAATTATTAAGCAAATGTATGTAGACATCTAGTTATTAGTGTAAAGTAGTATTTTGTATATTAGAAACAATGTAGGTTACAAAAACCACAACAAAAATCATAATTAGTACCAAAAACTCTTAAAACTCATTTTTTCACCTATGGGATTTTTCGGGACCCCACAACACAGACTTCTGAAGGTGATATTTAAAAAGTATTATTCAATTTGTACTTTGTGGCTAATTGTGAAGAGAAGTGGTCACTTTAAACTTGATTCAGATAATATTGAACATTGATTTATTTATTTATTTATTTAATAGAACAATTATCCGGGAAATATTCATAAAAAGGCACCGAAAACACACAGATTTCCATGCATTTTTGAACCAACCTGCTAAACTTCTAAACGGGGGACTAATACTACTTCCTACCTTGGCTGACCAATAATTGATCACCACTACTTGCCTTAAATGTCCAACGTGCGCTGATTTTCCACACCTAACTAATTGACTATTCTACGACCTTCACTACTGATTTCCCACCTGGCTGATCATACATTGATCTGCACTACTACTCCAGAATGAATAAACATTAACGTGTAATGCGTTACCCAATTGGTTAAATTCAGTTTGAGTCAGTGTAATTACTATCTAGAAATAGTTTTGAATAGGTTAGAGTATTGAAGAAAAATTCTTATTAATTTCGGGAACAAATTAATGAACAAAAGCCATCTTTTGTGATTCGCAATGATTAGTTGTTTAAGATTCACAGTTTTTATATAGAATATGAGCCAAATGTATGCCTAATTATGATTATTTAAAATTTTTTGCTGTTTGGCAATTATTAAAACAATTTTTATTAACAAATACACAAATTTTGTAGATCACAATGAATAGCCTCTATTTTTTTGCAGAATAGAACAAAGATGCCTTGCCAAGGACTCCTTGTTGTCATTTTCTTAAACTAGAAATAACTGGTAATTATTTAAACAATATTTATATACAAATTCACATTTTTAACATTATTCTACGAATAACGACAATTTTATGAAACACACACGTAAAAATGTATCATTAGTGTCTTCTAGCTGTAATTTTGTTCACAATGATAAAAAGAAATCATTTTTTAAACAATTTTTATAAATAAATACACATTTTGACCATTTTTTATGAATAGCATCCGTTTTCTATATGGAATCAGCTGAAAATGTATTTTCAATGACTTTTTGCTGTGATACTTTACCAGGCGATAAAAAACGTTAATTATTTAAGCAATTTTGATAAATAACTGTACATTTTGGTCACTTTTTCAAGAATAAGCTTATTTTTTCGTGAATTAGGCTAGAAATAACTTATTAATGGCTCTAAGAATTCTTGTTTGCCTTGTTTACCAGTTAACAATAAATGTGAATTATTTAAAGAATATTTATGTAAAAGTGCACAGTTGGGCCATTTTTTCATTTAAATTAATAACTTTCTTTGCGGTATCAACAATATCTTGACAATTATTTCTTCACGTCACATTATTCTAATTAAAGAAAAGTGTTGATTGTTCAAACAATATTTATAAAGAAATTCAGAGTTTGACCATTTGTCAATAATAATTTTTTTTTGCAGAGTGAGCCAAAAAAACCTACGTCATACATTTATTTTGTATGTAAACGTGCACAGTTGGGCCATTTTTTCATTTAAATTTTTAATTTTCTTCGCGGTAGCAACAATAAATGTGTTGACAATTATTTCTTCACGTTTTTACTAATTTTTTAAGTTGTGAAGGGTTTTTAGTTATTGTGTTAAAATAAGCCTATTTTTGCAAAAGTGACAAAAATATACATTTGTTTATAAGAATCGTTTAAATAATGAACTTTTCTTATCGGCTGTTAAAGTGTCATAGTAGAGTCATTGGAAACGCATTTTTAGTTGATTTTGGAAAGAAAAATCGGCCTATTCTTTAAAAAATGGTCAAAATGTGCATTTATTAATTAAAATTGTTTACAAATTCATATTTTTTATTAGTTTGAAGAAAATTACAGCTAGGATTGACTATCGATATATTTCTAGTAGTTTCCGCAAAAAATATTGGCCCTATTCGTGAAATAATGTTAAAAATGTGAATTTGTTTACAAAATATTGTTTAAATAATTAAAATTTGTGTTTAGTTTTTTAAAAATTATATTTTTGATCTATCCTGCAAAAAATAATGGAGCCTCTTCATTGTGACATACGGAAACTGTCCATTTGTTTATAAAACTTGTTTAAATAAATAACAAACAGCAAATGTTTCTAAATAATAACAATCGGGCATAAATTTCTCTCCTGTTCTATATAAAAAATGTTTTTTTCTAATTATAGCCTACAGAAAACTATTCGTATGTAGTAATTTAACTGACTTAAGACTTTCTTTAGTCAATTCGCAAATCTGAAAAAGGTGCATCTGAAAGTTAGGTTAAAAATATTGTTTATTTTGTTGTTAAATTTTTAGTTGAACCAAATCGAAATTTCCGCACTGACTCGTTACATAAAAATTGGGTTTTAGACAGACTTTTATCCGCAAAAAGTGATTCTGCAAGAAAAAACCTCGCCTAGTGCGCCCAGTGAACTCTTCGAAGCAGTTAGAAATCAGCAGAAATAATTATTATGAAATAATTTTAAAATAAACTAAATTAAAATAATTACTAACAGTTTTCTAGAAATCCCTTTAAGCTTGTGAAATTCTTTTAAATTCCCTAAAGTCGTTAAAAACCCCACAAAATGCTTTGACTTCGCTTGAATTGTCCTTTATTCCCTTGAAGTATATTAAAATCTTTTAAAATCAATTAAAATCTCTAAAATTCTTAAAAATCTTTGAAAATCGTTGAAATTCGTAGAAATTCAATTAAAAAAATGTATTTTATTTTCAGAAGTTCACTAGCAGTTTGTTGAAATTTCTTTGAGTCTACTGAAGTTTGAAAAATTTACTCAAATAATTACAAATTATTGAAAATCTCTTTATTACAGATTACATTAAACTTATTCTTAAAAATTTTCTAAAAACCCGTTCAAATTCATTCAAATCTTTGATATCTTTGAAGATTCAATCAAATCTTCGGAAAACATACCAAATTCTTCGAAATCCCATAAATTTTTTAAATCTCTTTAAATTTTGTTGTATTTTCTAATATAATTTACTATCTTAAAAATCTCGTAAATATTTTAAAGATAATTTAAAGTGCTATGAAATCTCATAAATTTGGTCAACTTATTTTTGATCCCTTAAAATCTTGGAAAATGTTCGAAATATCTTTGATATTCCTTAAATCGGAATTATTTGCAAATTCGATAGTCTACTGTTTGAAAGCTAGTAATTTTACAGGTTACTAAACAATTGAACATTGAAATCATCAAGTTTCGAATTTCATTGACAATTTTCACATTTAGAATAATTGGCATTTTAAAAACGTGAATTTTATCTTTTCAGAATTTAACGATTTTTTATTGCGTTTAATTTTTAAACTGAAGCTTGAAACTTTTCAATTTTGAAATTTTGAATTAAAGTATTAATTAATTGGCTTCAATTAATTTGGAAATACTGCAATATCAAACTACACAGTTTTAAAGTCTTTTGAGATATGTCAGATTTCAACTAAAATTAAAAATTGTCCGATTTTTATTTCTTCTTTTGAAAATTTTATAACTAATTTAAGATTTTATTTAGATGCAAATTTTTGATTATTGAAAATTTCGTAACAAAATTGCGTATGTTTTAATTTGAGGCTCTTCGATTCAGAATATTTCAAATTTAAAACTGTCCACTTGTAAGGTTATTAATTCAAATTAAAATCAAAGAATCTTAATATTTAACGTTTCCAATTTGATGTTGTATCATATCGAAACTTTTTTAGTTTATAAAGAAATATTAATTTATGTAATCAAAGTGACGAAAAGCTTCCCAGATTTATTTGAAAGAAATCATGATTAATAAAAATTAATTAATAAGTACTTTTTCAATTCTCAATCCTCAATTATATATGTATTTTGAATAAAAAAATTTCTAATTATTTTGAAATATTTTTCATGCACATCAAGCATTTTAATTTATTATTTTTCTTTATTTTCTGAATAAAACCAGAATATTGCCTAAAATGTAAATCAAATTGAAGAAATCGAGACAAGGAAAGCGAGCTCGATTGATTATAACGTGTAGGCAACGGACTTGGTTGAATCTAGAATTGTGAAATGGGAAAAATAGGGGTAGGTCATAGAATGAAAGTTTCCAGAGTGTTTCAGAATGTATCGCCACAAACATACTACATCGAAAAGTTCAGGATCTCTGAAAAGCGACCAGGTTGTGCTCTCTCATTTTAGGGAAAAGAGAGGGGGGGGGTGGATTCCGAGAGCGCTAAAAACCACGCGAGAGGAAAGTGTTCTGTGGTGACGACGTGAAGGGTTTGGGGTGGAGGGATGAGGAAGAGTGAAAATACGAGAATTAAAACAAACGAATGGAAAAAATACACCTGGGAGACTTGTTCGAGGCGACGCGCAAATTGAAACTGCAGAACCGTTATGGCATGTTTTTGGTCTCCCCCTTTTTTGTGTCGAACGTATTAATTTCTCGGCAAAGAAGAGGATTGGAAAATAAACTGACTCTGCTTGCTCTGCGAGAGACTGCCCGAGGCGTAGCTTTGAGAACTTGTGGTCCTTTTTTCACGTTTACGCAATTTTCCGAGTTTCAGTTAAATAGAGTGTAATTTTTTTCAACATTGCTATAAATGTATATTCAATAAAAAAAATATTTATTAAATCATTCAACTGATTGGGCGTGGTTAATTGGTGTGGGCAGGGGCGTTCATCTCAGGCACAAACTTCTAAGGACTTAAATGTGGGCGGAGTTTATAGCATTTTATAATTGGCTTGATTGGTTTCTTTCTCATTAGAACTCTACCAGGGTATGGCACCTCCTTTCGTATACCCTTGAACTCTAAAATAGAGACAATAAACCAAACGCAATTTCTCCCCGAAGCTTCATTTTTTCTGAAAATTAATAAACTACTGCATTGACCGTAGCTTTGCGAACTTGTGGACCATTTTTCACGTATATGAAATTTTCCGAGTTTTACTTGAACAAAGTTTAATTTTTTGTTTTAAATTGCTATAATTATATATATATATATATATATATATATATATATATATTAAATAAAAAATTATTTATTTGATAATTTCACTGACTGTGGGCGTGGTTAATGGGTGTGGATAAGGGCGTTCCTCTCAGGTGCAAACTTCTAAGGCGTTGAATGTGGGCGAAGCTTATAGACTTTTTTAATTGGCTTAATTGGTTTCTCTCAAATTAGAACTCTAAAATAGAGACGCCAACCCAAATCAAATTTCCCTTTAAAGCTTAATTTTTTCTGAAGATCGATAAACTACTGCCCATGCGTAGCTTTACGAACTTTTGGTCAATTTTTCACGCCTGCAAACAATTTTAGAGTTCCAGTTAAATTAAGTGTATTTTATTTTTCAAAACATTGTTATAAATCTATATTGAAGAAAAATTTATTTATTAGATGATTCAACAGATTGTGGGCGTGGTTAATGGATGTTGATAGGGGCACTCCTATCAGGTGCGAACTCCTGAGGCGTTAAATGTCGGCGGATCTTATAGACTTTCCTAATTCGCTTAATTGGTTTCTCTAAAATTAAAATCCTACAAAAGAGATACCAAACCAAATGCCATTTCTCCTAGAAGCTTTATTCTTTCTAAAGATCAATAAACTATTGCTCGGGGCGTCGATTTTAGCGAACGTGTGGTCCATTTTTCAATTTTCTTGCATGTAAAATTTCCCACTGTTGAAGGTGACATGTTATTTGACGCAAGCTTATCCTGCGATAGAATAAAAGTTGTCGTCTGCTATGGCTTTGTTAGCAGGAATGGAAAAAAGCAAAGTATGAGTGAATTCGAGCTATAAATCGGGACACCAGATTTAAAACAAATTTCTTTCAAAACATTTCTATGATTGTACAATCGAAAAAAATTATTTCATAAATAATTCAGCTGACTGTGGGTACGATTGATGGTTGTGAATAGGGGCGTTCCACTCAGGAGCAAACTCCTGAGTCGTTGAATGTGGGCGGAACTTATAGACTTTTTTAATTAGCTTCATTGCTTTTTCTCTAATCAGAACTCTACAGTAGGGACAATAAGCAGAATGCAATCTCTCCCACAAGCCTTATTTTTTCTAAAAATCAATAATTTCAAAATATGAAACATTGCCTAACTTATTATTGAATTAATATTATTATTATTATTACTGTCACACTATTAAATATTAATATTTATTTCAAGATGTAAATCAGTTCTCATTTGAAGCTCAATGTATGCAGCTAATGAGTAGTCATAACGGAAATCATGATGTATTTCCCAACAGCAACAGAATGGATAAATCCGCCGGGTACATAAAATAGACTAAATTACTGATAAAGCGGATTCTCGATTTTCATACGGTCTATACATGCTGAACTCGACAGGCGTGCGTTTTCCGGAAGTACTGGAAAAATATTGTCCACCGTCGTTATCTCTTCCGGTTATTCTAACGAAGCGATTCGCGAAACGACCCACTGCTTTCTCCCAGTTCCTACTTTGTATTTGTAACATGTCTCGCATACAGGTCAGAGGTGCCATTGGCATAATTATCTTTATCGGTATTCAGAGAAATTTCTCCATAAACTTCTTTTTCCCGGGAAAATTAACTTAATATTTTTACAAAGAAGCGGGCTCGGTTTAAAAATTGCTCGGTTGTAAAATAAGGAATTTTATTATTTTTAATAAATAAATAAAGAATTAGTCCTCTTAGATAGAAGCTGGTGAGTCATTTGACAAAGCTTCCTGCACCTGCCATGCAATAAAACAATATGAAAAATAAAATGAAAAAATGTTATTACAGTCTCTCTTTTTCCACGAAGGTGACTTTAAATGCGCTCAGCATTCTGTAGAATTAGCGAAGCAACAGAAATATTTGTACTCGCATCGTCCGTTTTTTTATCTCTTCATAACCGCGAGTAGACCTTGCCTGCCCTGTCATATATTACTACACTGTAACGATGCACGCTGTTGTGTATACCGAGCATGAAGAGATAAACAGCAGCCGGCAGATATTTGAGCCGGGGTGACGCGAACAGGCAGTGCGGTGGGTGGCTTCGTTTCAATTCAGATAGTGACGTCAGCATGGGAAATGGTTGGAAAGCGTGGAGCGAGTACGAGACAGACTGGCGCTGACTACAGTGCCACACGGTTTTAGGGATGCAAGAGAGATAGCCAAAGAAGCTGGGGTTGGTAAAATGCAAATAGACCAGGCCCGACTAGATAGCGCCGCTTAAATGTGTATAGCCGATTTTTATACTAAAACAAAATAAGTCCACGGTGTTTAGATTTAATTAATTGATGAAAAAGCCGAGTTTCAATCGCAGGGATTTTTTTATTACGACCGGTATGTTGAAAAATTGCGTGGAAATTAAAAAAAAAAAATTATTCCAGTTACGATTTATGTTGTGTGTGTGTGATTTCGACATACGGGCGTTCCTTATTTGGTAACGCCCATTTCAAGCAATGAGTCATGTGATCAGCGGCGCGTATTATAAAACTAGTTGCATAGACTTGAAAATTCTAGTTTTTAGGAACGCCTATTCACCTAGAAGTTTTAAACGATAAGATAGCACGTCTTTACTTCCATTTACAAAAGAAATTTAATTTATCACAGAAATTAGGTACATCTATAACCACCGCCCGGCCAGTAGGAATCTTCTGCCGTCTACTGCGCACAAGAAATCTGTTTTCGTTATTTCGGTAGCAATCATTGTTAGTCTTACTTCCTGATTTCTGACTGACCAGCCCCTCGCCCGCCCACTAGGTATGCTGATTAATCAATAAGACACGCGATATCATAGCTCATAGCCACACCCATGTACTACGCCCACTAGGAACGCCCTACAACACGCACATTTGGTATCAGCTTAGAAGTTGTGTCCTAAATATTAGGCATTATTAATGTGAATTGTTAAAGGGTGTGGTTAGTGGGCGTATTTAGAAGGTGCATTCTGTGGGCGTCATTCAAGTGATGGATTAATTAGCGTGTCTCGAGTTTCTTAAAAAGAAAACTACAGGACCTTTCTAGGTTTTCCAGGATAAAACAATTCATTTTTCCACGTTCCTTTTGTTGCGGTGAGAAAATACTTTTCACGAAACATACTAAACATTGTAAGGCAATTTCGTGTAGTATGGAGCTATTTTGCTTAAAATTTGTTGACATTTGAGGTGTCAAAGTTTGAGCTAATTTACGCTTTATTTTCAATTAAATAATTAAATTTTTGACGAAATAGTTTAATTTTCAAACAAGTTTTAGAATTTTTAACCCAACAAGATCAGTGTTCAACAAATGTATCGAATTGTCACACAAAAGGATTAAACCTCAAACAAAAACAGTTGCATTTTCCACTGAATAATTAAATTTTCCAGAAAAAATTTTAATTTTTCTACAAAAAAGGGGAAATAATAAAATGCAAAAGAATGACTTTTCTGACCAAATAGACGAGTTTTCTACAAAATAGTTCAATTTTCCATCGAAAAAGATGACTTTTTAACAAAATCCTTGAATTCTCTACAAAAAAAATTTGAATTTTAAATCAAATACTCTATGTAAAAAACACATGTTAAACTTCAACCACAAAAAGATGACTTATCAATGAAAATGTTGAATTTTCAAATAATAAAATCAAGTTTTTACCAAAAAGACGAATTTAAAGAAAATATACACAAATTTTCAAAAAGTTATTTCAATTATCAGCTAAAATAGATACACTCTCAATGCATAAAATCAACAAAATACATGAATTTTTAACAAAAAATATTTGAATTTTAAAATAGAAAAAATACCTTTTGGAACCTTATAGCAGAAAATACTATTAAAAATAGAACATTTAAATTTCAGGTTTAAAAAATTAATTTTACCACAGAAACAAACGAATTTTTAATAAAATAGTTAAATTTTCACAGACATGATGAATTTTCAGTTAAGAAAATACATTTTCTACAGGCAAAATACGATATTTCAACAAAATACATGAACTTTCAAATAAAGAATGTAAATTTTCAACCTGAAAGATGAATTTATAACTAAAATAATAAAATATTTAGCTGCGTAAAAAAAAATTGATAAGAATAATTAATTCGTCACAACAAAAAATAACAATTTGCAACAAAATATGTTAGTTGTATTTTTAATCGCAGAGATTAATTTTGAACTAATAAGATGAATATTCAACGAAAAAAAAATTTAAGAAAGGAGTTAGATTTCCAACTAAAAAATAAATGTACAGCCAAATCTGTGGCTCGCAAGTTTGAGCGCGACTGTTGGTTCTCGCGCTTCGCGCTCGATACTATATTTGTCTCGCGCTTCGCGCTCGACAATATATTTCCCTCGTGTTCCACGCTTGGTCTTTGTATATTCCCCACACATGTGCACAGATTTTTTCAAACTAAAGGTCAAACCATCGACGACAGTAATTTGGTGATAGTGAATTCTCTTTTGTTAAAGCTCCTTCTGCTTTAACGAACACATTCGTATCACGTATTTCGTGCTTCGCACTCGAATTTGTCCCTCAAATTGTATATCATTTCCATAAATGTATAATATTACAATTCATAACATGCATTAATACTAAAACCGGCGTAGTTTCATTGATTCCTTTAAAAAATGTACATTCTATAAAAAAAAATTGTTATGAAAGATTTTATTGCAACTTCTGCTGGTTTTCAAAAACTGTATAGAAATTTTTTCAATCTTGAAAAAAAGTGGTCTCAAAAATATTCAAAATGTGTTCACTTTTTGAATTTTTATCCAAAATAGCTGGCTGACGAACTTAATCTTCATTTTAAGATGCTAAAAGAGATAACCAAATGACAATCTAATCTGTCAATTCTTTCGAAAATTATCATGCTAACAAAAAAACCATCCATGAATTAATAGACAGACAGACTGACAAGCAGACAAATTCGTAAAAACCTGTTTTTCGGATTCAGGAGGTCTCAAAACGTTGACATTTGACAAAAAGAGGGGGGGGGGGGGCAATTTTCCAAAAAAACAAAGGGTTCTTTGGTGAGAATGTAAAAAAGAAATAATTTATCATTCATAATGTTTTAA
>JAAAKG020142855.1:0-11510 GCA_010014905.2 Druon quercuslanigerum
TTAAATTCTAAATCTGTTTCTTCGAAATAAACCGTATTTTGTACATTTCGTGATTTATTACTTTGATTGAATAAATTCTGTGTTGTATTTAAAATTCTATCGAGTTTATCATTTAAATTTTTAATTTCTTCTGAAAGTTCTTTTATTTTAATTTTATCGTTTTTATTCTCTTCAAAATTAATTAATTCTTGGGCCTCATTCCAAAACTCATTATTATTTTCTATAAAAGAATCAATTTCGAAAGGTTTATTATTAATTCTCGCATTTTCTCTTGCTTCTCATACTAATTTAATTCGCAATATTTCGCGACTTAATTTTGCTTTCTCTGCTCGCTCTCTTTCTATTCTTTCTTTTTCCTTTTTAAGCGTTTCTTCCCTTTCTAACCGACTAAATTCTAATTGTTCCCTGTGTCTCTCTAATCTTTCGAGTTATTTTCTCTTACTTTCAATTTCTCTATCTATTCTACTTATTTCTAACTCATCATTTTCTATATTCGTACTATTTTTATCTTTTATTCGCCAGTTACCTAATGTATTCTCAGTATTTGGGGACAGTATTAAAATTTCATGTCTATGTGAGGTACGTTTTTGTCTGTTTGAGTTTGGGGTACTTTTTGTCTGCGTTTGTGTCTTTGTTATCGTTCTTGGGATTGCACCTGTCGCTTGCCTTTCTTGTACCTCCCCCCATTCTTAATCTCTATTTCTTACCGTTATGAATGATAAATTTGTAGTTATTTCTTCTCTTCCATTTGCCCTTTCGACCGATTGATTATCAATATTTTCGTTTTATAAAATACTCGAATTTTCTTACGCATTATTTTCTTGAAGTATAATTTGTGGAATTTCATTATTTTTTCTACCTTCTATTACTTTTGCTAGTGGATTCGCCATTTCGGAATAATTTTTATTTTTCCCGATCTTAAATACATTCGATTTTCTTTATTTCTTTTTATCTCTTTAGATTTACGGCCTAGCTGAGGTGTTCTTTGCGGTTAATTAAAAACCAGCACGTTCACTTACGTGAGCATCTCAGTTTTTACTACTGGCTTCTATTTCGTATATTTTCCGTTTGATTTTTATCTAGTTTTTTTCATACTACTAAATAATATCTCTACCCTTTCATTTTTCAAATTACTTTTGCGTTTTTCCTTACCGTATTATTGCGATTTTTGTGGTTTAATTTTTGTTTTTTAAACCCAGAGCATGCAGGCATGCAGAGCAGGCAGAGCTTGCGAACACGCGAAGTATACCAACTGTTGAACAGATATTTATAACAGTCTACCCGCACTTTTTCGGTCTAAATTTCAAATTCTACCTGCACTTTTCGGGGCCAAATTGGCAGAAGTGTGGAGAACTCAAGACCAGAGTGACGAGACTGCTGGGAACACAGGACTGAAGACTCGGGGATGAGGTTTTGGGGTTTATAGGCCGGGGTGGCTTTTCCCACTCCCAGTCCTATGCCCACAGTGCCATGTAGTAGTGGAGTGCTTGTAACTTTGTTATACGTGCAGAACTGTTGAAATTCTACGATACGTGTATACATATTTATTCAATTCCATTCGCACCTTCTTACCAGATAGTAAGGAATTGTCATCTTCATTTATGCTATCATTTGCAACAGACAATAAATGTTTTGGGAATTCTACTTCTTGTGGTAAAGTATGCATGTTTTCTGTTAATGAAAATACAAAGAAATGTTTCCAAATTGGAACCGAATTTAATCGAAAAGTTGACTAATTCTCTTTGATTTGCATGAGTTTTCACAAAAAGTAATTCCCTAAAATATCTACCTTGAATTATAATTTGTCCACCAAATGGAGAATCAGGATTCATGAAGTAATGTAATGTTCGCTCTGCTAATTCCAAAGCTGCAATAACTGTGAAATAATTGTACAGATATTTTCTCTTTTGTTTCTTAACAATTGATACGTAGTTGTATAAATGTATATCTTTCCTGAGCCACCAGGTCCAGCAATATTAAAATATGAAGTAGAATGTCTTTCTTCGTTCGACAAAGAAACATTTAGGATTGTTTCTAAAATATATTTGTGTTTTTCATTCTATGTGGTTGTACTAAATCTGACCAACTTGTTCATGTTGAGTAAGCGATACTTTCCCAACTAAACATTCCTGCACAGGAACCTCGGAGCATTCTGCACATGATCCTGTACACAAACCAGCACACAAACCTCGACATGTAATCTTGACGGTACCTGTGCAAGAATTTGGCCAAGGAAACTGTACATGATGCTGCACTGTTTTTGGAGAGGATTGTCCTTTAAGTCTGTTTCTGTTCAAAATAGGTTGCTGATGTTTTATTAAGCTATGACAATTTGAAATGCAGTTTAAACTGTGCAATTCAGTATATGAACAAATAGTCTGACTATTTTGTTTCCTCTTATAAGAGTTTGAGTTATGCTTTCCATTGTTTGTACTTTAGTACTTCCATTTTTCTGAAAGGTAAAGTTCCGTTCTGTCTAATTTTGCTCTAAGAATCTAGCGAATCAAATTATTTAGCTTTAATTTAGTAAGTTTTTGAGATTTGAGAGAGTTTATGTTCTTAATGCTATTGATCCCTTGCCATTTTGCCATATTCTCAGTCTAAATATCTTAACATAAATTCACTAGTATTTTGTGCGTCTGTTTACCAGTGAAAGGTTCCAGGTCCGGAATATCAGATTTGTTAACCAGATTAGCAATTTTCCTCAAACTGGGGGAAATAATAGTGTTAGATAGGTGAGGCATTGTGGTAAAATATTTTTGAGAAAATGTCAAAATTGTAGGAATAGCGTCACTTTGAACTTTTTTGATGAATTTTTTTGAAAATACTCCACCTTTCAAATAAAAAAATGTCAACAAAATTTTGATTTTCATTTTTTGTTCTGAGCTCATATTTTTAAAAAATTTTTTCTCATTTAATTTATTGCTTATGATTTTACCTTTCATTTAAGAAAAAGCTTGTAGCCTCTTCTGGTTGCCGAGTTATGCACTTTTAAGCTGAAGCGTTCAGTCCACTCTCCCGTGCAACGGTCGGGTTAAGATGCATACAGCTTTGTTTTTGTTTACTTTCTTCTGCCTATCTTGATAAAGCCTACCTGGTCACTAAATATACATTAATGTGAAATCTAATGAAGCTTATTTATCTTGATTTTCCAATGTTACAGCGAAAATAGTCATAGATGTTCATGTTGTGCTCTTTTGTTTTTGTTTACTGTCTTTTGTATATTGCCATAGAGCCTACCAGGTCACTAAATATTCTTTAATGTGAAATCTCATGAAGTTTATTTATGTTCATTTCCTAATATTATAAATACATCTGTACATTACCGTAAAAACTTTACAGACTTAGTTTGTATTGCAAAAAGTTTGTATTATTTGTTTATTACTTGTGTTAGTCCTGTTATGGACTAAAACCAAGACTTTCATCTACAAAGATTTTTTTTAGTGCCATAAGCCTTTTATTTTCGTTATAATCATTTCAAGAGTTTAAGTTTTAAAACGCTTGTAAACTTTTAGAAGAATTTGGAGCTATGGCGCCAGTCATTCGCTGTTATAATCCGTTTAACAAAAAGGGACATTGGATAAAAAGCGGCATAGCAAAACTTCGCCAAATCACAAAAGATATTTCTGCTGCAAAAAAATTATCTTCCGAAAGTATAGTAAAATACATTTGCGTTTCATGTTTACTTTCATTCTCTAATGATGCTGATAAATGCTCTAAGAAATGTAATGAGACCTTCTATCTCAACTGCTTTCTCTAGCGATGCAAATAATAAGTTTTTAATTCCAATTCACGATCAGCTCGATAAGCAGAATGACTTAGATGCTGAATAAGTAGAAAACACAAAAGCAGAAATAGAAAATGGTCATGATGAAAATGTTGTAAAAACAGAATATGAAAATCAAATGGTTCGCGATGAGAAAGTAATCCTAAATTTAAATAAAATTTTAAATTTTGAAAGTTTCACTGATTAATAATTCGAAGGATCGTCGATCAATAAAGGCCCAAGAGCTGAAGGTCCAAGAAATAAAGAAAGCTCTTGATATTGAGTTAGAGAAAGTATTTGATATTTAGCGAAATAATAACAAATAATTAACTATGCTACCGATTAGTTGGCGAATTCGTCGCATACAAACTACGTTTGGCGTAGCATGCAGTATGGCACGCACTGCGAAAAATATTCATACTGCAGATGGAATTGGTTCATCGCCTAATCCCAGATTAGAAAAACGACTTTCACAAGAGACGGAAACACTTGTCCATTGTTATTATTATTAAACGAATTCAGCCGAGATAAGCCTGGCCAAAGAGACTGCATATCAGTAAAAAAGGATGGAAAACGTTCGTTGATGCAAAAGCGACTACTTTTGGGAAACCTAAAAGAGCTTTACGTCACATTTAAGGAAAAGCATCCTTCCTGCGATATCAGGTTTTCCAAATTTGCAGAATAAGGACCCACAGAGTGCATTTTCGTTGGCAGTAGTGGCACGCATTCAGTCTGCGTTTGTAAAATCCATCGGAATCCGAAACTGATGATATCTGGAGCACGACTGAATCAGCTTCCAGTATCCGACACTGCGAATCATTTTCTTGGATCCTACAAAGATATTTTAAAAACAATGATATGCAGCACTTACACGCCTAACTGCTATTTACTTATATGTAAAAAATGTCCTGGAGTTGAAAAAATAGCAGAGTCCTTGAAAACCTTGTTTGATGAGAAATTTATTGACCAAATTACATACAAACAATGGACAGTGACTGATCGCTCAATGTTAGAAACTATCGTAGATTCAGCTGATGACTATGTTCAAAAATTTAGCGACAAATTACATGAACTTTTGAAACACGATTTTCTAGCAAAGGCGTAAAGTTAATTTTTGAAAGATATTAAAGAATCTCTAGAACCAGGAGTTTTTGTCATACTCTGTGATTTTGGCGAAAAATTTTCTCCTGTAATTCAAGACTGTGTTCTAGATCATTACTGGAGTAATAAACAAATAACAATTCACCCATTCGTTGTTTACTTTCAAGAAAATAGGGAATTAAAACACGAAAGTTATATGAGCATTTCTGAATGCCTCAATCACGATGCAACTGCTGTCAATTTGTATATCAAGAAATTGATTAAAGAATTAAAGAAACGACACGCAGTAACAGAACTAATTTATTTTACCAACGGAGCTGCATCGCAATATAAAAATAAGTATAACTTTATTAATCTTGCCTACCACGAACAAGATTTTGGAGTGAAGGCTAGATGGAATTTTTTCGCCACGTCCCATGGAAAGAGTCCATGCCACGGATTAAGTGGCACCTTGAAGCGTGGTGCTGCAAAAGCGAGTCTTCAACGACCACTCGACAATGAAAACACGACTCCTCAATCGCTTTATGAGTGGGTCAGAGATGCACTGCCCAAAATAAAATCTATTTATTGTACTGCAAAAGATTTTGAAGAGAACGTGCAGTTTTTGGAACGTCGATTTTTTCAAACTCAGGCAATTAATGGCAGGAGAGGGTTCCATTCTTTCGAACCCTTAAATAAAACTGAAATAAGGTGCAAAATTTACTCCGCCGCACCTGAATATGAATCAAAAATATTTTATATTCAACAGGGAAGGAAAGCTCGACGCAGTCGACCACGACGCTTAGCCGAGGCGGGAGAGTAAACGTGCATGCTTCGGTTTAAAAGTGCATAACTCGGCAACCAGAAAAGGCTACAAGCTTTTTTTTTTAATAAAAGGTAAAATCATAAGGAATAATTTAAATGAGAAAAATAAAAAAAAAAGTACGAGACCTGGAACCGCTCCGGTTTCTGTACTATCGCTTTGTAATTTAATATGATTTACGTTTCATCCAGCAGTAATTTTTCCTTTAAGGTTTTTCAATTCGTAAATCGTATGGGGGATATTCTTTTTAATAATAAAGGGAGCTTCATACTGGTTGTATAGTTTACCTGCTTCTTGTTCCGCTTTGTTTGACAGTTTTTTACTCTTTTGAAGACCCTGTCTTTCATTTTATATTCTACTGGTCTTCTTCTTAAATTATAATTCATCGAATGTCTTTTTTTATTTATCTACATTTTTATAGACTTTTGCTTTTATCTTTTGTAACCTACTTAGTCTATCTGTCTATTCATCGACGCTTTAAAATTCCATTTGGCTATCATTTTCAATCTTTTTTTTGAGTCACTCTATTGGTTCTTATTCACGACCTAAACTGAAAAATACTGAGATAAATTGGGTCGACGAGTTTTTGCTAGTATTTATTGCGAACTGCAACTCGTTTATATGATCGTCCCAGTTGGATTGATCGTTATCTAAATAGACTTTAATTACTTGTTTAATTGTTCTATGATAACGTTCTGCAAGGTTTACTTGAGGGTAGGATTTTGGAGTTTTCGTGTGCCTAAACCTCTGCAAATGCGCAGTATTCTCCACCGAGAAATGACGCGTTTATATAATTTAGACTCTATTGTAGCCAGTTAGCTTTTTTGATTGCTATAATTTTAACCCATTTTGTGAAAAGGTCTATGAACACTAAAATGTATTCGTTTTTTCTCTTTTTCGAACTTGATAACGGGCCCATGGTATCGGCTGATAACATGTTGCTTTGATTACTTGGTTTTACTCTTTGCCATATATAGCAGTTGTTTAGGTAATTGATTACGCTCAAATATACATCTCTTCAGAAGTATTGTTCGGTCACTTTTGCGTAAATTTTCTCTGACACTAAATGTACTGCTGGGCTTTCTTCGTGATTTTCTCGCAAAACCAAGCTCTAAGTTTTTTGGGTTAAAATAGCTTGCACGGGTTCGAGTTTGGTAGTAGAATACATTTGGATGGGCCTTTTCTGCGAAAATGGAGTGTCGAATCTCCGAATCGCCATTTTTCATTTTCTTTGAAACTTTTGGTAACTTGTCTCATTTTGAACAAATAAAATTCGCCTATCTTGTCGTCTACGTCTGCTTTCTGGGTTTCTGTACTACAAGCTAACGTAACCGCTACATTTCTCGTTTGTTCTCCTGATCTGGAGAGAGCATCAGGGACGCAATTTAAGCGATCTTTGCGGTATACGATTTTGTAGTCATATTTGAGAAGTGCTAGTGCTCATCTGGCTAATCGGCCAGCGTTCTTTTTTAGGTTATGGAACCATGTTAACGTTAAGTCGTCCGTTATTACTTTAAAACTATAATCTTTCCAATATAGCCTGAACTTTTGTATGGCCCAGACTACCACTAGACATTCCTTTTCAGATTCCGAGTGCTGAGATTCTGCGCTGTTTAAATTTCTTTTCGCATGAGCGACTACGCGATTTACGCCGTTAATTGTTTGCTTATGTACGGCTCCCAATCCTATATTGATCACGTGTTTTAATCCCGAATTTCATTGCTTATCTTTTTTAAGTCATCTGTTTATCGATTTAATTGTTTCGGCAAAGTGTGGGACGAATTTTCTATACCAAATTGCCATCCTTATTATGCGCTGTAATTGTTTAATGTTTCTAGCTTTATGGGAGTCTAATATTGGTTAAATTTTTTCGTCACCTATTAGAAGTCCTTTGTCGTTAATTTTAAAACCTAAATATTAAGTCTCTAAACAGCCGGATTTATATTTGTCAGGACTAATAATTAAATTTGCATCGTGTATTTTATCTAATATAATGTTCAACTATTTCAAATAGTATCCGTTATGAGTGGGACAGGGCAGAGTCATTTTTGTAATATTATTAAACTTTATAAAGTCTAAACCAAATTTGTAGTTTTTCCCTTGAGTTTTGATCATACCTATAGGCTTCGTCCAAGCAGAACAAGAGGGTTCTATCATATCATGTTCTAATAATTTATCAACTGTTTGATAAATAATTTTTATAATTTATCAGCTTACGTTGTAATATCACTGTTTAATGAGATCGTGGCTCTGCACGTCATTTTTATGTTACGTTAAATGAGTTTGCGTGTGTTATTTTCCCGAATGAATCTTAATTTTATTTCTGAGAAGTTTTTCTAATTGGAATTGTTGGCTATCGTCAAACTCAACAATACCTTTCTTAAATTTTTGGCGAGCTGCCGTCTCGTTTTTCTATTTACGCTAAACCATCCGTAATATTATTTAATTAACTCGATTTATTATTTAAATTGACTTATTGATTTCTGGTATCAATTTCCGGTACATCATTTGCTTTTAAATATTCCCTTTCAAACTTTTTTATCATTAACTAGATTATTTTTTTCTCGTATTTGCTCTTATCATAAAAATTTCCTGAGAGATATCGCTATCCTTTAACATGGAACTACTTTTGTTACTTCTCTAGTACTTTTGAGGTTAATAGTTCCTCTGAATTTCGCTTTTCTATCGTTATTGCTAGTTTCTTCCTTTTCCAATCACGGCTTGTCCCCAATATTTGTTACTTTTATTTTCTTACATTTTTTCTGTAATCTCAGGTTTCATTTCGGTTCTAACCTCAGTTATCAGGGTGGGTAGCGATTTGCGTAACCTTATATTAGATAGCGGGATGCCTATAGATTTAATTTTTGCTACTAACCTAAAAATTAAGTGCTTTATGTTTTTTTTTTACTTTATGATTACTACCTGCCAAATTATATCCACTATTTCATCGTTCGCGACCATTAAATTTCGCGAGACGGGTTTAAAAAATAACACTTGAAATTCTGGATTTTTTTCGAGCAATTCCTTGCAAACGTAACAATATATGGCCCCTGTATCCAACAAAAAACAAAATAATTTATTTTTGAACTTTGTCATAATATGAACTGTTATCTCCGTTATTTCAAGCTTATCCTAATTTATATATTCTGGCGTTTCGTTATTAGTTTGTTTTCTTTTTGGTTTTGATTCTCGCCCCTCCAGTTTACCTTGTTGTACACATAATATAGGCATTTCTTTTAATGTGTGCCATTAAACCAAAATGATAACAATGTAAACATTGTATGTCCTCTTTTTTCTTGTGTTTAAGTACTGTTTTTCCCTCGAGATAGAAACTGCTTTGTCTCATGAGTCACTATTACTATTGCTACCCGGTTTTTGATTTTTACTTTGAAAATTCGATTTTTGAGAATATTGTTCGTTATTATTCCCTCCATTATTTCCCTCTTTTTCTGTGGAAAATTTGATCATTGGATTAATTTGACCTTGAATTGCGTCCAATGTGTAGGTCTGAAGTTGGGTATAAATCTGTGTTGATATTGATTCGAAAAAGGTAGGGAAGGAGATCCAAATCGCGGAAATGGAAATCGTTTTTTGTATGAATTTTTGCACTGGTGATTTTCGATGCAGTTTTCGTTTTTGTTATCCTTTTGGTCATGTTTCTTTTACCATAAATATTTATTCTTCACTGAATTATTTTTATTCCTATTATTATTGTTACGTTTGTGTTTATTTTTATCCTCGATTTTAGGTTTAGTAATTTGTATAACTTTCCCCCGAATTTCGAATTTGGCTAGCTCAGTTTCTTTGTCATACCTACTCACGGTTTTTTTTCTAGGATATAATTTTGTAAATAGTTTCCTAATCTTTATTACGTATGAATGGATGCCTTGAGTCCCTTTTTGTTAAAAAAATCTCCAGGAGTTCTTATTTTTTCGCACCAGACTTTTACATCTTAAATCAGTATTGCGTCTAAATTTTCGAAAACAAACAACCATTTATTCTGTAAAGAAAAAATTTCTTTCAATATATGTGCTCGTAATCAAAACCTTTGCGAAAATATGGATTTATATTAATCATTATTAATAATAAAAGTAGCCCCAAGAGTTACAAATGCTGCGGGACAGATTCCGATCACCATTTTGAATTTTTATACTAAATGGATTTCTCCTGTTCATTTTTAACTGAAACTTACTGAACTTACCTATTAAATTGCATAGACCTTTCTGAACATCTATGCAAATATCTGTAGATAAATTTAACAGCCTAGGCTCACAAACTGCACAGAATAGTCATAAAAGGTGAGAAATGCATTTCGACCACTTTTCAATACCGCATATATTCCACGTTTACAATTTTTACCTGAAATTTACTGAAATTTATAATGGCATTAACTAGACCTTTTTAAAGATCTCTGAACAACTTTGGATTTAAATTAATTAGCCTAAGCCCTCGAAATACACCCAATAGTCATAAAAGCTGAGAAATGCACTTCGACCACTTTTGAATTCTGTATCTCATTTCAAGTCTACAATTTTTAATGGAAATTTACTGAAATTCATGATATTTAAGATACTTTTCTGAAGATCTCGGAACAAATCTGGATTTAAATTACTTAGCCTAAGACCCAAAAATGCAACCGATAGTCATAAAAGCTGGTAAATGCATTTCGACCACTTTTCAATACTTTATGTATTTTCATGTTTACAATTTTTAACAGAAATTTACTGAAACTTATTATGATATTGAATAAACCTTTCTGAAGATCTCTGATAACATCTGGATTTAAAAATTAGCCTCAGCCTTAAAACTACACCCAATAGTAAAAAAAGCTGAGGCATTAATTTCGAACGCTTTTGAATTCTGTATCTATTTTGAACTTTACAATTTTTAAGTGAAATTTATCATGATCCTAAATAACCCTGTCTATAGATCTCTACAAAAATCTGGATTTAAATGTATTAGTTCAAGCCTTCAAAATACACCCAATAGTCATAAATGCTGATAAATGCATTTCGATCTCTTTTCAATACTGTATCTATTTTGACGTTTACAATTTTAACTAAAATTGAATGAAACTTATAATGAGATTGAGTAGACCTTCATGAAGATTTCTGCGAAAATCTGGATTAAATTAATTAGACTACGTCCTCAAAATACCCCCGATAGAGGTCCACCAAGCTAGCACCTCCACAATCGAAATTCCCAAATTTCTTTGTATCAAAATTTTGGGCTTTTTTTGGACCATTTTTGGGCTATATTGCCGATTTTTGGGCTCCACTACTTTTTTCGAAAATTCAAATTTCGTGTGGAGGTGCTGGCTTGAATCAAGCCAGTACCTGCACTACATGAAAATTTTGAAAAATCAAAAATTAAGCACATCAGAATTTCGGGCTTTTTTTGGGCTCTCGAACGCGCCAACAACCAATTAACAAAAACCACCCCCACCAAAATTGAAACTACCCCCTATGTAAAAACCACAACTCGGCAAAATGAAAGTACACCCAAATTTTGGGCTTATTTTGGGCCTTCAAATGCAAAAAAAAATTCAAAAACCAACCCCTATGTGCAAAAAAACCACCCCCATGCAAAAATGAAATCTTAAGACAAAAAAAAGGTCATTTAAATTGAGGACTTATTTCAAGCCCTCTAATGCAGCACAAAAAAGGTTTAAAAACCACCCTTACGTAAAAAAATCAAACACATGCATATAAATTTGAACTTAAATTTTCAAGCAGCCCAACAATCAGAGAATCCATTAATACTAGAAAATTCTCAAAAAGATTATTTTTCGACAAATTCCTATCTACGTGGTAAAGAGGGGTTGATTTTAGACTTTAAGGG
>JAAAKG020142856.1:0-11510 GCA_010014905.2 Druon quercuslanigerum
AGCGTTAATACTGTCTACCCCGGAAGCTTTACCGTTTTTCAAGTTCTTGATTATATCCCTAACCTCAGTGACACAGATTTTTTCAATAGAGTTTTCTAACGCATTGTGTTGTACATCGCCGTTGTAACGTCCTATAGCTTCATTTTCGGATTGTCCCCTAAAACTGGAAGCCGAAGAAATTTAAAGAATACGATTTCGATTAATAAATTTAGAATTTAAATTGAAAATTAAGCACTCAAAATTAACGATGTAACGATAAAATCATTAGGAAAATCATAATGGAGTAGAATGTAGGAGCAAAAAAAGGTATGTGCTGAGTTGTGTGATTAAAAAAAAGGGAGAGAATAAAAGTTTTGAGAAAGAGGCGGATAAGATTAAGACGGAAGAAGAGGTCTGGAGGGTAGTAAATAGAGAGGCAAAGAAGAAAAAGAGTAAAACAGGATATTAAAATGGTAGAATGGAAAAAATATTTCTTGTATTTTCTTTGAGGAGTAGAGATAAACGTTAGAAAAGGAGGAAAATATGGTACAAACAGAGGTGAAGAAGAGGACATACAGAGGAAGAAATAGTCAGCGTGTTAGGAATAAGGAAAGATGCAAAGGCACCTGGTATAAATGAGATTCCAAGTGAAGTATGGAAATATGAAGGAACGGAAGTAAAGGAATGTGCATGGATAATGTGTAGCAGAGTATGGAGCGGAGAGGGGTGGCTACAGTTATGGAACTAAGGAGTAGTAATACCAATACTGACAAAAGGCAAACAAAGTTTAAAAAAGGAATGCGGGTGATGGACAAAATATATTTTTTTAGCTATCGAGTAAATAAGAGGATTTAAAGGGAAAAAGGGGCACTGATAGCAATGTTCGTGGAGTTGAAGGCGGCGTTTGACTCATTAGAACGAGGTGGAATAGAAAAAGTTATGGTGCAAAAGGGGATAAGAGAGAGGTTAATAGAGATAGTATCGGAAATTTCTTGCCAGACAAAGAGCAGGGTAAAGGTAGGAGAGCAAGTAGGAGAAGTTTTCTGGTTGATGAGAGGAGTGAGGCAAGGATGTCCTCTAAAGAATTATGATAGGGAAGGTAAATTTATATATAATGGCCTAAGCAGACGATAGTGTTGATGGCAGGGGGTGAAAAAGGCATGGCGAGCTTAATTACATGATTAGAGAAATATTTAAGCGGAGAAAGTTGAATTTAAATGAAGAAAACCGTGCGAGACGTACTTATTGCACAGTAAATGACGTCCTACTTTGTAAAGTGGTCCGCACCAAATCAGCCATTCGGCAGCCTCCCTAGCAGTCTGCATTATGAGAATACGGACAGACAAGGGTAGACGAGCGATTTCTCGTATCCCAAACAATTTCACCCTCACTATTCTTAGTTCCGATTAACTCTGCACTATTTCCGGCTCTTCATTGGTAAGGTTTGTAATATACAACTTACTTATACACGCTTCATTCTTCTCGTTAGCAGCTACGCTGATTTTAGCATTCCGCCAAGCATCGCAAGTTATTTTCCTACAACGACTGTATCACACACTTTAGATGGTCTCCTGACGATTATATCCTACAATATTTTCCGCGCACCCTCTACATTTTGATTCTTATTAGCGTCTCCACTTTGTCCTGCGTGAGAGAACGTTTACCTTATTGCGAAATTGTATTTGAGAGCCCAATTTGTGTTGTATACTAAAAAGGAAGGGTATCGGAAGTGTCAGTCACCGATTTCAATGAAACTTCGCTACGTTCTAGTGGAAAAAGCGAGACACTTATATTTTATTTTCTGCTAAAAAACATTTCAACACTTCTTTCAAGATATCTAGAATAATGACTAGAAAACGAATTCTGGTGGTATTGCTAATTGTGCATATACTTGGAAGAAAACATCAGTTCTAGGAGATCTACTCGGTGAAATACGTGTGCAATGCTGTACGCCATGTGGTAATTTTTAAAACTAATTGTTTTAAATTTTCACAAGCTTTTACCATGTACAGATCAGTTAAGCATTCACTATTCGCAATACTTTAGTAAATAACCAGTTTAGGATTTATTTTCCTCTAAAATTCCAAAAATCAAGCTTTGATTATGGCCAATTTAATCCCGCTCAACATTATTGTCGTCGAATTTCATCCTTTTGTTTGCATTTTTGCGTCATATCAAAATCGGAAGAGCCTATTCTGGAATGGTTGGTGGAAGGTATCAGATCTTCGCAGTTATTCTGAACGATAGGATTGTTCGGAAAAACGGACCTGTTCTGCGGAAAATGTATGGACAAGGCGGTTTAAAGAAAGGCGTAGCAGGATGTCGGGTGAACCTGCTCATGCATATATGTGTCTGCATAGACGCTGGCATGACACCAGAACTACCTATAGATGGCCTGGAACTCCTACCGGAATGGTTTTAATTCAACCTCCCGTAGACTTATCGTCTGTCTATTGGAAGACTTAAAGGTTCATCCATAAATCATGAGATTCATAGAGAAATTGATACCGCTTTGGAAAACCAGATTTACTGTGCCATCTGGAAAACAGCATGTGATCACTAACAACGTAACCTTTCAGAGAAGTCATATTCACCTTTCTTTTGCTTCCCCTTATAGCCACTATCTTTCGCACTGAGTTATTACCAAGGGTACTTCTACGAAAAATCTCGATATCGAAAGCATAAGGGCACTCATGTATTTTACATAGATGATCTCAAGATCTACACTACCTTCGGAAATTATGATAACGATTGACGCAAGCACTATTAAAAATCACTGCTGGCTTTGAACCACGATAACTAAACGGAAAAAGATGACAGGGCATTTAGAAAAAAACAGTTAGAAAGCCTATGAAAGTCCACGTCTAGTAATGCCAAACATATTTTTTTTATCTGCTGAAGAGAATACAGCACGTGATAAGTTTTAAAAAAACTTCTAGATTTTTTAAAATTTTGTACCTCGTCTTCAACTTTTAGCATGACCTATGAAAATTGTTGCAAAAATCTGAAAATTATGCGACATAGAGCCTAAAATTTTATCTTTAATTTAAGCCAAAGAAACTCTAAAAATCTTTATCGGTTCCCGATATACGATTAAAAATGTTCAATCGTTCCTTCGTTGAGGCAGGACCGAACAGGTAACGCACAGAGGAGGTGCTTGATTGCGGCTTTATTTGATAATTTTGATAATCAAAAAATTAAATAATGAGCGAGTTGTTTTTGTAAGAAAAATGTTTATGTAAAAGAAAATAATAAACTACTTATTAGAAATTGAAAATATAATTTTCATTACATGTACGCACTGTTCTGTATTTAATTTATTTTGGAAATTCCATTATTATTCACTTTTAATATTCATGAGTGTTTTTCATATTAATATATTATTTATAATTTAGCTGCTTAATTCGTATGAAAAAGAGTTTACTCTCGTAACAATATATCTACAATTTTTATTACTATTCTAGTTGATAAAAATTTTAAGAAATAAAAAAAAACTGTTAATCATTTTTTTATTCTTTAATATAGAGATAATTCTGAATTGAAATAATTGTAAATAATTAAAAAAACAATGAATAATTTAAAAAATTTACAATACTTTGAAATAAAAATTACTGATGAACAGAATCAAGAGTATAAGAGAGCCCCACTCAAGCACCACCTCTGTGTGTGGCCTATTCGGTCCTGCCTCAACGAAGGAGGTGATAACAGACCGGCCGAGAACCGTGCTCGTCGACTAAAACTAAACTCAGATACGATTTAAAATTTTTAATCGTATCTCGGGAACCAATTAAGATTTTTAAAGTTTCTTTGGGTTAATTTAAAGATAAATTTTCAGGCTCTATGTCGCATAGTTTTTAGATTTTTGCAGCAATTTTCCTAGGTCACGCTAAAAGTTGAAGTGGAGGTACCAAATTGTAGAAAATCTAGAATTTAAAAAAAAAAACTTATCACGTGCTGTATTCTTTTCAGCGGATCAAAAAAATTTGTTTGACATAACTAGACGTGGAATTTCATAGGCTTTCCAAATGTTTTTTTTTAAATGCCCTGTCATCTTTTTCCGTTGAGTTATCGTGGTTCAAAGCCAGTAGTGATTTTTAATAGTGCTTGCGTCAATCGATCTCATAATTTCCGACGGTAGTGTATTCTAAAAATAGATAGCAACTATATCTAGATGTAGGGTTTGTTAAAGAGTACACTCAAGAGATAAGAATGGAGTTAGAGTTAAGAAAATGCACCAAGGCTAACTTGAAGCGAGGAAAACCTAATGGCATACCCGAAGAAACTGATCTCGTCGATAGAAGCACTATACGACAGCTTAGCGCTGAAGAGACGTATACGTGCCTGGGCGTACCGCAGATCCGAATTCATGACGTAACATCTATTAAGAATGCTCTACGATGCAGATACACGCCTCTTGTCCGACAAATTTCGTCCTCTGAACTATAGGCAAGGATCAGAGTATCTGCAACGAACATGCTTGCAGTTGTCTGAGCCAAAGCTTGCTTTCCTTAAATCACCCGGATTGAGTGGACGCCGGAAATGAATGGAGACGTGATCAGATATCACTTTCGGGCAACGGCATTGCACGGAACGGACCAGTCAGGGGCGAACAACATGTCTCTTCATAGGTCTTCATCCCGAGCTGGATTAGATAATGACTGACCAACATTTTGCTGATGAGTTAAGTCCATTAGGCGACGCCGCCTTATATCCGAGGTCAAAATAATATCTAAAAACAGGTACAACAAGAACTAGCAGCGCCGATAGTGCACCCCGAAGATGCGGTGGAATTAGAGGTTTATATACCCATGACACGTGACGCTATGAACGAGTGGGGGCCAGATCTGGGGAGTGTAACAGGGCGACTGACATGGTTGAACGTCTTTCAGCTTGCAGTCGCCGGCGTCTGTCCCTGTTCATGCTGAACTCTTTAAAGAGCTTGATGATTAAAAAATATTATTTTGAATAGTATTAACAATTTTAAAAAATTATTATCATGAACAGCTACTATCATTATTTTAGCTTCTTTCAAGATTCCAATGATATGAAAAACGCACTTTTTAATTTGATTGCAGTTAACGGAGTTTTTCAAGATATGTTAGAATTTTCATAAATGTTTTAAGAAATAAAATTTAGTTTTTTGAAACACAAACATACTTATTTAATTTATCGGTACTAGAATTATTCTTTCTTTTTGCAGAATGGATGCTTCCAGAATCGCATAGCTACACGTTACTGAAGCAAATTTATCCAGAGGCGAAGAAGCAACAGAAGCTCAGAACATTAAATTGTCTGCATCATCATTGAAGCTGATTTTATAACAGATTTTCATTTTTCCAATAGTTCAATTGCTCCTGCAAATAATTCAAATGTGCTTAAAGCGAAGTAAGGTATATTCCAATTCAAACTAAGTTGGTCAACTTCGATACAGTAGAAACACGTACTGAAATTACGAAACATTTGGAACAAATGCACTTTCTGCTTGCGGTTCAAAAAACTTATTTTTTACAAAGCAGTCGTTAGATACTATACATTTGCAGGATCGACACAGTATGGAAGGAGAAAATATGATGACATCCTGTAGTTTTCCCAAATTTGTACGTTGGTGGCTTTTCTTAATTTAAAAGTATTAAATTCTGGTGATTATTGCTATGCATTATTATAGTAACTGTAGATAATAAGTTAAGTACAGTGCAAAATTCTTTCGAATTTTATTTATAAGAATTTTGTATAAGCTACTGTTATTAAAAAAACTGCATTATAATATATAACCTTCCTGTCAAATAATACAGTTTTCGAAAACGTGCACGTGTCATTAGAACAGATTTCATGAGTCCAATATTGTCTAATGTAAACGGTGCAAAAATGTTGGGCTATTTGTACGAAAGACGGAATGGAATTACGTCGTTGACCGGAATAAGCAAATTCAGATCGAAAATGAATAAGCTTTTGAACTTACTCAGTAGCAGTAGTTTTTTTCACATAATGTCCGTGTCGAAGAAAGAAAAAATAAGGACAAGAAGAAGACGAAGAAATATGTTAGGAGACACTCTTATGCGAATCCGCGCTCGCTCACTTGTACCTACTTCTAAAGATAAACTTGATTGCACAGAGTTTAATGGTCCCACTTCAATCATAAATTCATATGTACATTGTAGTTATCGATCAGCTTATGACTGTCTATTTGTTAGATTATAAAGTAAATTATTATTTTTTGCTTTGATGTTGCTTTTTTCTCGGATATTCCAGATATTCTACACCAGTGAAATATAACTTAAACTGTGAAGTTCTACCGCTGATGGTAGTTTGAAATTCTTGCCATACTTTTAATGATCTAGAAAGTTTCTCACAGTGTTATAGGCGTTTAGTGAGATGCGTTATTTCTTAGTTGGATATACTTGCAAATCTTGCTAGTATAGGTTACTTGAAGTCGGTTAAGGTGAATAGTAATATCGATGATGTATGCGTCACCTTCTTTCTTATCTCGAAGTATAATGTCTAGGTGATGGGCTCCAATTATGATCTCTGAAATTGATAATGTCCCAATATAAATGTTGGGAAAGTATATAATCTTGATGATATAATAATTATAATTAATTATATTTGATGTTCCGCCAGGAAAGGGTTAAAATATCGATATAAAGGGACGTATAGGGGTATATATCCAAATAAATTACAAAAACTTTAAGCTCAGGATGAAACCTATAGGTTGCAAGACGAGACGCACCAGCACTTTTGAGTTTGGAACTTTAAAAACAGGCTTTCCCCGAAATGTGTATTTACAGTTAGCGAGTGCCATAAGCGCACATGTCATCTGTTTTTAAAACACCAAATTTACCCACTTCCGTTCACTTCCGGCACGCAACTAAAATATAAAGATAATTAAAAGTACATTTTTGAATCCAACGTAAACTTTAAAAAACCAAATTATGCAACAAAATCGAACAAAGAGATTTGAAAAGAATTATGTTCCTTAAAAGACTTTTTTTTAGGAAAAACAAATATTCGAGAAAATCAATTTGTGAAAAATACTTGCACAAAAAGAGTTACAGTAAGAGAAATATGTTTTCCAACAACACTGTAAAGCGGCTTATTAGAGAAAAATATATGGCAATTGGAAAAAAGGAAAACGGGTACATCCAAACCTCCTCTCCATCGCTTACTGATTTTTTATCCGTCTTTTTTATACTACAAGGATCCAACAGTTTGCGAGGCCTTTTAGGCTTCCTATTCAGGGAATTTTTTATAGGAAACTAATAGGGAATATTTGTATGTTATGCTATTATTATATAAAAAGCAGAATTCAATTTGAAGTTCATTATTAAGGAGTTATTGCCAGCATTTACAGTTTTATCTGGAGTTTTTCTGAGAATTATTTGTAAATTTTAAAAATTTCAATAAATATCTTTAAAAAAACCTAGAGAGTTTAGGAAACGTCTTCAAAATTCGTAGTTTTGTATTCAATTGAAACCCGTAGTATCTCTTCTGTCATATTCAATGAATCTTCCTTAGACTACCATTATTGCAGGTGTTAAGAGCGATGCTTTTATATATGAAAAGTCTCTGATTAATGTAATCAAGTTATAAATGAAACAACACTCTGGGATGTAACTATCCAAGCGGGTCATTATTTCCAAACCAATCGGTCGGGCATCGTGATGTACGAGAACAATTGAGATTAAGTTTGCATCATCGACATTGTCTGTTTAGTAAACCGGAAGTTGCTGTCAATGCATAGAGCCAAGATTCATGAGTAGAGCGAGCTTAGGTATGAAGTAAAGAGAATATAAGGGAATATGAGACTATATGAGACTTCTAATTACGGCTATAGGTAGTATGCAAGCGAGATGCACTGAACTTTTCGTAAATATAGGTATCAGCAGGGTACTTGCAGCAACTTAAAAAGCGGTATTACTAAGCACCTTTCGTATTGTATGACAGGTCTGTACAGATAGGGTGGCTATAACCATTTTAAATCTGAGATTTTATTTTTTATTATGTATACATAATAACAAGTACGTTCTACAAGAAATACAGAAGTATAGCCTGCTAAGGTATGAAGTCATGAGGACACACTGGGAGAATCTTGGAGCCTTTTGGACTAATATGGAAGATCATTACTATAATTAGTCTATTTTATTTTGCAAATAAAATGGAAATGTAGATTTTTAATTTTATTCAAAAAATAAGAACTTGTAATGAAGATTTTTCTTCAATAAAATAATAATAATATAAAGTAATATAAAAAATAATAAAAAGTAGCTTTAAAAAAGTATCCGGAGGTGAAACCTTTATCTCTAACTGCGCCGTCTGCCGCGTAAAGTCATCCGCGGCTAGATACCGCAATCTAAGGAACAGTGTTGCACGAAGTATCTTGCGTAATTTCCCGTTCTTGCTTACCTTCTAGGATAGAAGGAGCAGAGGGACAGAGGAAAGGGACTACGCAGCACACCAAAGCCCATCAGTAAAGCGGAGTCTATATTCAAGATTTTGAAACGCTTGTCGCTTACCGAGGATCGTCGAGGCGCCCCTGGAGCCGGTGCTGGGGACGACAGCATCCGGGATGGTGGTGATGGTGAGCTTCGAGATGGTCAGTCAGGTCACACTAATCAAACCTGTGGATGATCCAACACCACCACATCTTCCAGAGACACATATGAGCCCTTATTTTCTGACAGAGAAATGTGGTCAAAATGCTAAATTTGGCAGATTAAAAACGCTCAATATCTGTAAACAGATTGCTTTCGGCTGTTCAAATAGATGTTGTCGAAATAGGTGCTAGGGATAATGAACATCATGTACCGGGTCCATTAGAGGTGCAAACTCTTGTATACTGTGCATCTTTGGCAACTGTTAGAACGTTGGACCGCAGAATTAGGCCTGCAAATGCAGTTTTTGTCAGGGATCGATATCTACCGTGAAATATCAGGTCGGATGTGGATGTTAGCATATTAAGGTGCAAGTTGGATCGATTCAGTACATATAAAAAAGGAAACAACCATAAAATTGATAATCCATGTTTCTAAAATCATCTACCCTCGGCACATAGAGACATTAACACCGTCAATATTGGATGAGATTATGGACTCCCAATGGAAGAGAGTTGATGTTCTTACTGCCAGACTTTGTCGGTACAAGAAAAGTAGAGCACGAAGGCAACAAAATCGATACTTTCAGCCAGATGAAAGAAGGTTTTATCGTGAACTGAGTGTAAAGCAAAATAACCAGCAAGGCGCCGAAGTCCCTCAATTGGAAGATCTGATTGATATGGTCACTGCGTGGTTCTAAGTGGGGAAAGCAATGGCAAGCAATAGCCCTGAAATTCAGCTGTAAAACATCACATATTTAGATGTTTTCGTGGTCTTGACAAGTACAAGTAACTGGAAAGCTCCAGGTCCGAGCATGGTGTACAACTTCTGGTACAATTACGTGGCGAGTGTGCATCATGCGTTGGCAAGGTGTTTTGAGTTCATTGAGTACCTAGATCTGATGCCAGGTTTTATTCTTTAGGGTACCACGTATATGTTACCTAAAAAACAAGACGCTCAAAATCCATCTGAATTTCGACCGATAGTCTGTCTTCTAAAAATGTATGAATGTCTTACAGATATCATTGCAGATAAGGCATATTCTCATTGCGACAAGAATGACATCTTTACAGAAGAACAAAAATGATGTTGTAAAAACTCGCGAGGATGTAAAGATCTAGTCACTATAGACGCCGTTGACATGCCTCAAGCTCGTAAGCATCAAAGGAACTTAACATGGCATTCATTGACTGCAAGCAAGCGTTTCTTTCCGTGTCACATGACTATTTGCTTGAATTCTTAAAACTTTACCAAATTTGCCCACGAATTAGTGACTTTCGAAGTCATGCGATGAGGCTCCGGGGGACAAGAATCAAGTATTTTGATCATGGAAAACTAAGGATAACTAGATCAATACACATTACGACGGGTATTGTCCACTTAACCGAAATTCGCAGTCAACTTATACATCCAAGATACGTCAGTATAGCGGGTAAATCATGCATCTATTCACCCTATTGTGATTTCGACTACAGGAAATGTTCATGCAAGATGCGTGTATCTTCAATTTGAAATGGTTTAAAATCTTTGAAATCTTTGAAATCTGGTGTACACGCATTTCTTGAATCTTAGTGACCTGTAAAATCTTTGTGAAAGTTTCAAAATTTTTTTATATATTTAAAATTTTTCGAAATATTTTGAAATAATATTTTAAATTTGTTAAAAATTTTGAAATCTGAAAATATCCCGAAAGATCCGCAAAATATCTCGAAAAAGGTTCGCGTTTCATTCTAATTTTTAAGCTGAAGTAACATCGAGGTTTTTAACTAATAATTTTTATAATTTGTAAGTTCAATTTCACAAAAAGTGTAGACTTGAACTGAATTATATTTTAACTATTTAATAACTTCAAAGTTAACTATACAATCTAACTACAAAGGCCTACTAAGCACACGCGTGTGCTACCCCTGTATCCATTATTCATGATGTTGAAGGTACATGTATTGTACCCCCCACTCCCTTCTCTATTGCTGCCAAGGAATATGATTGTACCCTACCCCCTGGCCTCGCTGAACTCTTGCGTAAAGTGGTATCCGATGGTCAAAGTAAGACGCTTGCCCAGTCACGTGAGATATTGACAAGATTTAGTGAATTCGAAACACGGCAATTACAATTTAATGACAATCCTAATTCCACCCTTTCGGAAATTAAGAGTGAATTAAGCAATAACACCAGACGTATCGACTATTTGGAACCTGACTCCAAATTGCATATTGAGGAAATTGAGCTTGTCAAGAAGGAAGCGAAAGATTTTAAATCTAAAGTTGTGACCCTCGAGCATGAGCTCAATGTCAATGAGCAAGCGGATCTTAATACGTCTCTTGAAATTCACAGTCTCCCCATGAAGCCTAATGAACACCTCATGGTTTCCTTGCAATCTGTCGCCACGGCCTTAGATGTAACAATACGTAAGGATGACGTTGTGAAACTATATAGAATCAAAAAAATCGCCTTCGATGACTAACTCCTCTGACCCACCTATTATTGTAACCAAATTCTGTAAACAAGACCTGCGCGATGAGCTCATTGCAAGACGAAAGTTCAAGAGAGATTTTTCTACCTGTAATTTGGGATGGACTGACACTGAAAAGCGTTTTATTTATCTATGTGAATCATTAACACCTATTAACAGGAAAATCTATTGGAAAAATGTTCTGTCGTAAGGAGGATGGCTCGCCTAAAATACATCTGTGGAATATCCAAACTGCTGAAGGACTACAATAGCAACTACATTCTAAGTCCATTCTGTATTTCATTTTATCTTTCCAATGTTTAGCACTGCTCTATTGTTTATGCTATTGTTACATAGGTAAATATCTGTTATATATTATATATTGCTGCATGCCGGCCATACAGTTTTCTATAACTTCTCAAGTTAAATATAAAAAATGTTTTATTTTATACTGCGCTATTTCAGCCCTGTACTGTCTCTACAAATCGACC
>JAAAKG020142857.1:0-11510 GCA_010014905.2 Druon quercuslanigerum
GAGAGCACATCATTTTGTAAATTGATTTATCATTGTTATCGTTCAAAGATTATGAGAAAAAATCACGAAAGAAAAAATACTACCTTTTTCGAGATATTTAACTTTTAATTCTTTTTTTGTTGAATTTCTTAAAGCATAATAAATTTTATAATAAATCTTTTATAATTAAAAAGTAGACAAAAAAAGCCTAACTTTTATGTATAGATCAAATTTCAATTCGTGCAGTAGTTTCGTAGCAATAGAAGTTTCAAAATTGAGATATTTTAAATGCTTAAAATATACAAAAAATCGTAATTCCGAAAAATTGCTTTAAACAAAAAAAGACGGAATAGGTATTCAATATTTTTTGACGAAGAATCGAAAAAAAATTACTCCAATGAAATCTAAAATTTTAGTGGAAAGTTGACATGGAATGACCCATAAGCAGTCCATTTGTGGCTGCAAACTGATTTTGTTTTTAGTTGTGAATTCAATTATCAAATATTTAATTGAGAATTCATCCTTTGTGATTAAAAATTCAGTTACTTAATTAAAATGTGAATAAGTTTAATAAAAATCAATATACTATTTTAAGATCTCTATTTCTTCTGTAAGATTGAAAATTGGTTGTCTTTAGTTTATGTTCAACTAGTGATTACAAAATCTAATATTTGGTTCAATATTTACCAATATTTTTTACAATGCGTTAAAATTATTTAAATTAATATAAATTTAAACTACCTGTGTTGGATATTCATTTTATTAGGTTTCGTACATTGCTGAAAATTTGTTTTTTTTTAAATTAAAAACATATTTATTCAACTTTAAAACTGCAGAAACTGAGTACACCATATTATATGTTTAGAATTAAAACTATTATTATTAAAAATTATTTTTAAGGTACAAAAGCATTTATTTTTAATAATTCTGAAATTTTTTATGCCATTAAATTTTAAAGAAAATAATTTGCAACTTTCTTTTTATCATTATCAGCTTTTTTCTCGCAACGTTATAAAAAAGTTTGGATGGTGTAATACAGATACACGCAAGTACACTAGAAACCCCTCGAGGACAAAAAAACTAATTAACCTGAAACTTTCCTGAGCTGGAATTATTTGGTTAATAATTTAGTTTGTAAGCGTTCGTGAAATGATGAACAATAATAATTTATGCATTTCACGACAAGAAAGTTGAAGATCAAGATTAAAGATCCACCTCTTTGGTTGAAAATTTAACTATATTGTTGCAACTTTTTTTGTCTAATATAATTTTTTAATTGTACATTTAAATATTTCATTTTTGGTTCCAAATTAATTGTCGGAAATAAAAATTTAAACCATTTTTTAAAAATGCTGTTATTTGGTTGATGATTCAACCATTTTTATCTTAAATTCCATACTCTTCTTTTGAAAATCTAGGTCAAGTTAATATTGTTTATATTATCTTGCAAATATTAATTTTTCAAAAAGCTCCTAATTGAATTTATGATATAATTATGTCAATCAATCAAAGCATCAATCGATTCATCAATTTTATTTTTCGATGACATTTGTGAGTTCTACCGGATAGGCGGGATCAATCCACAATCCGGAAGACCAATCTCAAAATGAAATTGTTCGACTTGCTTGAATAATTAAATAATATAATTTGAAAGTGTAAAATACTATTTTAAATTGAAAATAATAATACCATTTATGAAAAATTAAGCTTACACCTTTCAGCACTGTTACAGTTTAACTTAAATAAGACGAAAAATTTTTTATTCAAATATATTTTCTTTAGCATTATATAATTATTTAAAGTGTTTCATAATTTAAAATTTTTAATTTAAAATGAAATTTATAATTAAGCGATTTTTTATGCTTTATTTGACTCATATCAAATAGTTGTAGTTCCAGATTGAATTTTTTTATACATTTAAAGGCCTGGACTACAAATAAGGTTGCAATCTTTTTATTCTAGAAAGTCGGACACGGAGTGACTAAACCAAGTGTAAATAAAAGGTCAAATTGAAAATTATAAAGTTCGATTTTGTTATTTATATACTAAGAAATAAAGGAATTTTCATTAAATTATATAAAAAATTTTGGTTAACATTTTTTCATCGATTTTTATTAACTGTAGTTGTCTGTCATTCCACGAATATTTTGAGATCATAATTAAAATAATTGGAGGGGCGCTTTCTTTTTAAATTATTTTTTGTCTTTGTTAAGAAATGAAGAAATTTTTATCAGGTTATATAGTAAACGTGTTCGACATTTTTATCAATATATATTTTTATTTATCATGATTCTGTCATACCATAAATATTTTTAGATGAAAAAAATAATAATAATCAGAGGGTTTTGTTTGTTTAAAAAAATGGATTTTAATATTTAATTACTAAGAAAGAAACAAACTTTTTACAAAATTGAATTGTGATAAAAATTAGTCAAATTTTTTTCAAAAATTTCCTTTATTGACTCTGGCTGATCATCACGCCACAAATATTTTCAGACGAATATAAAAATAATCGGAGAGACGCTTTCTGAAAAAAATTATTTTTGTGTCTTTACTCAGAAACGAAGAAATATTCGTAAGATTAAAAAGTAAATATTAGTTTAAATTTTCTCAAATATATTGGTTCATTGATTGTGGCTGTCTGTAACCCCAAAAATATTTTTGTAATAAAAAGGAAAATTATCGTAGGGGATTTTCCTGAAAAAATTAAGTTTGTGTCTTTACCACGAAATAAGAGATTTTGATAAGATTATATAGTTAATATTGATTTGCATATATTTTTAAATAGATTTTTGTTACTAAACGTTGTTTTCTGTCACCCGATAAACGTTTAAAAATAAAAATCAAAATAATCGGAGGAATGCTTTAGAAAAAAATCGATTTTTCTAATTAATTAAGAAAAATAAAGAGATTTTTATTAGATTATATGGCAAATATTAGTTAAAAATTGTTTTAATACATTTTATTATTTTAAGTTAAATATAACAATAACTGAAGGGATGGTTTTTGAAAAAGTCGATTCTTATATTTAATAAATAAAAAATTAATAAATTTTCATAAGATGACATGGTACAAATAGTAACAATTTTTTCTATGATAAATAAAAAAAACGGGAACGCGCTTTTAGAAAAGTCCCGTTTTGTATTTAATTATCCAAGAAATAAAAAAGTTTTCATAATATTATATAGCGAATGTTGGTAAAAATTTTTGAATAGATTTTGGATGAAAATAATCGGATGGGTGTTTCATGAAAAAACTCAATTTTTCTACCTAATTATTAAGAATTGAAAAAATTTTCACAAAATTATATGGTAAGTATTTGCTAACATTTTTTAAATAAATAAAAAATTGATTAGAAACACTTTCAATAAACATTTATAATACAATCTTATTAAAAATTTATTTATTTATTTATTAGTAATGAAACATAAATCGACTTCGGTCTTAAAGCGCCCACGTATTATTTTCATTTTTACCTTAGAATGTTTGTTGAGTAACTGAAATGACATTCAATAAAAAAATCTAAGAATAAAAATACTATCAAATATTTGACATATAATCTTATAAAAAAATCTTTATTTCTTAACATTTACGCCCAAAACTCGGTTTAGGAATTCGTAGAACTGCTGGTCGATTCAGTTTCTCAGGGGAAAGTCTCAGAGACCGTTGTGACTCGCCTCGGAAGGTGCGCAGTGCGCGAGTGCTCAATCTACTATACTGCGCAATATTATGCAATTATATTGAAAACAGTTTCACGCCGCCGTGTCAGTTTGTATTTCAATTCCCGCGATTGAGCAAACAAGACTACTTGCAAGCAACCCCCGACATTGTTCTTAAACCGAGAGTCGGGTGTAAATATCAAAATAGATTTTTTCTTTTTAAAAGCTCTCAACCAGTTATTTTCATTTTCATCATCAAAAGTTTGTGGCGGGAAAGAAAATATAATTCACTTAATAAATCTATCGAGAAAAGTGTTGTTCAATATTTACCATATAATCGTATGAAAAATTCTTTATTTCTTGGCAATTAAATAGAAAAATCGAGTTGCTTCAAAAAGCGCCTAACCGATTATTTTTAATTTAATCTGAAAATGTTCGTAGGAAGCCACAATATTATAAGAAATCGAAAAATGTAATTTGCCTTCAATTTTCATTTAAACTTGGTTCAGCTGCACCATGCGAATTCATGTTTGGATATATCAAGTGTCGGTAAATTATTGTTAATATAAAAAACAAAGTTAAGTAACATTAAAATCTTATACATTACTCTAATAATTTCATTAGATTTTGATCTGAAAATTACTTTGCTGAATTTAGTGGGACATTAAATACATATATTTGACCACGAATTAGCATCGATTGTTTTCCAATAAAGAGAATGTTCTGAGGATGTATAGTTTAAACAACATTAATCATTTTGTGGTTTAGACATTGTTATTTCAGCGGACTACTTACATTCGACTGAGAACTAAACAGGCAATTAAATTTCGTTCATTGAAATGAAATAATCAATCACTACTCTCTGCATATGAATTAGTAGAACCTATTAATTGGTAGCAGTTTTCTGTTAATTCAACTAACGCTAATTCGTTTACTGCTAATTAGTACAAAAATTAAATAATTAAATATGAAAGAATAACGGAATAAATTAATTATTAACTATATCCCGTGTAGAAATAACCCTATTTGGCCCTATCACAAGTCGAGCACTAATCAGGGGCTAGTCGGATTATTAATTTTGACAGAGTACCTAGTCGGGAACTAGTCGGGGACTAGTTAGACTTTTTGTTGTCAAAATTTTAGTCGGATCCTGTTCGGTGGTTGGTCAGGGGCTGGTCGGGCCTTTTTCTTGACTAGTTTCCGTGCGGGTAATCTTCAATCTCTGGTCAGGAGCTAGTGGGGCTCTGGTCGGGTTATTCTTATGTTTGAGTTTGCGGCAAGGTGTTATAAAATGAGGTAATTTCTAAAAAAAAGATAATGATTTTTTTATTCTGAAACACTAAGAATACATTTAACAATAATTTTTTAATTTTTCAGATTTCAGAATAGCCTGATTTTAAAATTGTTTCGTTTCCAACAGAAAAAGTTTGTAAGTCCATAGGCGACTCACGTATTTATAATGTATTGTTTTTTAAAGAAGATTTGGCATAGAAAAAAAGATGTTAAGAAGAAATTATAATTCAATTGCAACATTTGTTACGAAATATATTTTTAGCTTTTTTCTGATAATGTACAAAACGTACACCAAATAATAAAGAAGCAGTAATCCTGAAATTAATATATAAATGGGTTCTATTGTCAATTTAAATACAGAAATTTGTAGCAAAATTATTAGTTTTCATAATCTGTTCAATTAATTAATAATTAGATCACGTACTATCATAATATAAATATTCAAATTTTCCGCTCATTTTTGGTTCTTTCATGATAATGTAGATTCCTATTATGTCAACATAGTTGTTGTCGAACTTTCGCAGTATACAATAGAAACATCAAAAAATGAGATTCGCATTTCGTCACACGCGTGATTAAAATAGATTTAGAAATTTGTTTGTGTGGTAAAAAAAATTGTACGATCCAACTCAAACTAAAGTCCGTTTAACTTTGGTTAATAGTTATTTTATAATAACTTTTAAGCAATTGGATCTACAATGTTATATTTTTTTTTATTTTCTGTTTGTCACGTGACCGTCTACAATTTCCGGAGTGCCGGTATTTTAACTCATGCCCAACCATACCTGGCCGTCGCGTTTGGTTTTATGCTTTTCATTGTTCAATGGAAAACAACTTTACGAAAAAGTAAATGAAGACGACCTTTGAGTTCCACATCATTTATGAGACGACAAATCACATTTCCAAATAGCTAGGAAAATTTCATTGTTGTACGATGAAAATATTTAAAGCATGCAACTAACGAAAGCAATTTTATAATTTTTATAGGTTATGTTCGCCTCCCAATACTAACGTACATAGGTTAATTTTTGCTTTATGTTTTCGAGACTTTTTTTCTGTTGCAAATTTAACTTTTATGTTAAAAATTCGTTTTATTGCTTATAAGTCAATTGAAATCTCTTTTAGATGAAAACTATTTTTTCTATAAATGTGTCATTTTCATTCAGAAGTTCTTCTTTTGAAGCATAAATATTGCTCTATTCTTGGAAAAAATGCAACTTTTTTGTTAAAAATCAAACTATTTCCTAGAAAATTAGCTTTTTGTTCAAAATCTTTCTTTTACAAATCTTTCTTTAAAAATTTGTATATGAATGAACATTTAACTATTTTTTTAAAGTTAAAAAAAAGTTAAAAGTACCAGAAATTTTAGTTTTAATCAATAAAAATGCAACTGTTCGGTTAAAAATTCAACCTCTTTTCCGAAAGTTTGCCTTTTTTATTGTAAAATTCACGTACTTTAGCGGAAATTACATCTTTCTTGGATAAAAATGCAACTATTTAGTTAAAAATTCTGCTGTTTTCTTGAACATTGAACTATTTCGTAAAAAATTTTCTTTTTTTAAAATTTAATATTTTGGTGTTGAACAGAGTATTTTTGTTATAAATTCATCCATTTTGCTTTAAAAAAATTTTTCTTTCTAAATTAAAAAATAAATTATTTTCGTAGGAACTTATTGCATGTTAAAGACTACACATTTTAATCTTGAAAAGTCAACTGGAATGTTTTTTGTATGAAAATGAAACTATTTGGTTAAAAGTCTTCCTTTTTGATTAGAAATTTGTCTTTTGGGACTGAAAATTGAATTTTTTTCTCAGAAACTTATTTCTTGTTAAAAAATTCATATTTTGATCTTGAAAAGTCTACTGGAATTTTCTTTGACGATAGCTCAACCATTCTTTTGAAAATATATCTTTTTTAATAAAAATCTCATTCATTTTAGTAGAAATAGAAAAGAAAGGAAATATTTTTCTTGGTTTAAAACTTTATGTTTGTTATGTGGGTATGAATGCATGAGTTTCAAAATTCGTCTTTATGGCTTAAAAGGTTCAACAATTTAGATTAAGTTTTATTTCTTTCTGGAGTGAAAAATTTTCATTTGGTGAAAATTCGTAGTACATTTTTCCAAGGTCACATTCCAAGTTCCCTTTAAAATATTCACTTATTTTTCAATATTTAACTGAAAATAACTTATTTTTAAGAAACTGCACAGATATCAATAATAATAATAAAATAATAATAATATCAGTGAAGAAAATCATTTATCTTTTAATAAATGTTAGTCAAAATCCATTTAAAGAAAAGTAACAAAGTCACTGGTTACACATGGATCTGAAATTTAATTTTCTTTTCTTTCTAGTTTCTAACGAGTTGTTCTATAGTGAATAGAAGTTCATTTCAGTTCTCAAACGAAAAAAGTGAATTCTTAACGAAATATTTAATATTTCATATTTAAACAAAGCACGAGTTAAATTTTAACTAAAAAAGAAAGAAAAATAAATTTTCAAAGAAGAAAGATGACTTTTCTAACATAGGGATCCATTTTCAATCCAAAAGGACATATTTTCAAGAAAACAGTTAAATTTTCAAATTAAAAAAAAATTCAAGAAAACAGTTGAATTTTAAACCTACGATGATGGTTTTTTAACAAGAATGTAAATTTAATCAATAGGAATGAATTCTCCACTAAATAGATTAATTTTCAACTAGAAAGTATAAGTTTTCCACAAAAAGTGGAATATTTACATCATTAGATTAAAAAATTAATTTTAACACAAAAAATAATTTTCGATCAGTTAAATTGTACCAAAAAGGGTGACAAAGACAATTCAAATCCAGACCATATTTTATGTTTGAATTTTTCATCCTACACCATAATTTTGGAACATAAAGTTAATTTTCAATCATGTAATTCATTTCCCTAAATACTTTAACTTTTAGCAAAATAGTTGAACTTTCTACGAGAACAGTTGAATTTTTAACCAAAAATATGATTTGTCAACGAAAACTGTAATACATGACATATACTCGAAAAAATTTAAAAATTTTAAATGAAAAACGGTTGAATTCAACTGAAGAAACCGAATTTTTAACTAAATAGTTAAATTTCGAAATATGAAAGATCAATTTTTAATTGAAAATATAAATTTTTCACAAAAATTGATTATTCGTTCTTAGTTGAACAAAAAAGGTGAATTGTCATCAAAAAATGTAATAGATATTTCATTCCAAACCAATTTTAATTAGAATCAGAGACAGTCAAACACAATACAAAAATTCCATTCTTCAAACAAATAGTTAAATTTCAAACCAAAGAAATCAATCCTCAACAAACAAGATACATTTTTAATTAAATAATTGAATTTTTTAAATAAAAATGATGGTATTTCACCAAAGCAAAAATTTCTTTTTCTTTTTTTAATTAAATAAATTTCTGATGGAATACTAAAAATGATTATTAGTATAATTATTTTATATTTTTACACACATTTTTATTAATTATATCATAGTATACTATTTTTTATAAATTTTAAAACAAAAAGCTACATTTTTAAGAAAGTAGTTAAACTTTCAATCAATTTGTTGAGTTTTGAATAAAAAAAGATGACGTTAACAAAATAGTACATTTTTTAACGAAAACAAAAATTTAAATATGAGAAAGCGTATAAAGTTTGAAATATTAAAGGATTTCCGAACGTATTAATTTATTATTAAACTATTTATATTGAGTTATCAATACTCTTAAAAATTATTATAAAAAGTAGTAAATTAATTCGCACATTTTTCCAAGAAAAATTTTAGTGTTTAAATTTCTTTAAAATGTAAGGTACTTAAAAAATTATAACGTTATTTAATTAAATAATTTAAAAATTGATCTGTTTCTCAAAAAATTATGTACTAGTTATAGTTCTATAATTTTTACAATGATTTTAGGAAATCCCATTTTCGATACTTTTTAAAAATGTTTAAAATTGTAATGTTTGGATGAAAATTCTACTATTTGGTAAAAAATTTAATTATTCATTAAAAATGAAACTGTTTTAATAAAAAGTCATATTTAACGTTTAAAAATTCAATTGCTTGGGTGATTGCTAACCATTTTTTTGTATACTGTTCTCTTTCGTGGAAAATTTAACTATATTTTCTGTTAGAGAATGATATTTTTTATTAAAAAATTGTCTTTTCTAGTTAAAAAATTCAGTAATTTTACAGAAAATGTGTTTTTCTTATTTTTTTAAATTGAAAAAAAATTTATTGACAAACTTGGTATTTATATAATTTATCTATATTATTATGAATAATTAATTAATCAATTACTTTGTATTTAAGAATTAAATTATTATTGACGTATTTCGTTGAAAATTCGTCTTTTTTCTAGAAATTCAACCTTTAATCCCTTTTGATTGAAAATTTTTATTTAACAATTAATCTGTTTTGGTTGAAGATTCGACTATTCCGTTGGAAATTAATTTTTTTTAAAAATCAATTACCTGGTTTAAAAATAAAATACTTTTTAAAAAACGCTGCAATTTTGACATGATTTTAGTTGAAAATTCATCTGTTTTGAAGAAAAACCATCTGTTTGGATTGAAAAATTAAAAAAAATTGCTTTAAAATTAAACTATTTGTTTGAAAGTTATCCGTTTTCCTGATAATTTAATTTTTTGATTGTAAATTAAACTTTTTTGTTAAAAACTATTAACTAAAAACTATTTGTTGAAAACTCAAGTTTTCTGGTTGAAAATTTAACTGTCTTCTGAAAAAATTGTTTTCCGTAGATCAAAATTCAACTAGTTCGTAAAATTTTGTCCTTTCGGATTGTCAATTCACATTTTTTGGTAGAAAAGTCATATTTTTGACTTAAAATTCATCCTTTTTATGAAATAATTTAATTATAAGTAAGAATAATTATTTTTTGGTTTAAGTTGAAACGATTTTTTTAAAAATTCGCATTTTCGATTGAAAAGTACACTAATCTGTTTAAATTGTATCTACTGTGATATGATTGTTATATGATTACTTATTTCGCAATCGAACAGAATGCTACTAATTGAATTAGTAAATTTTCTAATAATCCTGATTAAGAGAGTATAATTTCCTAAGAATAAAAGCAGCTAATTTTTTTCCATAAAAAAAATTTTTACCTACACTAATCGTCGGAAATTATGAGATCGATTGACGCAAGCACTATCAAAAATCAGTGCTGGCTTTGAACCACAATAACTCAGCGAAAAAAATTATAGGGCAAAAAAATAGTTAAAAATCCTATAAAATTCCACGTCTACTAATGTCAAACATATTTTTTTTTGATCTGCTGAAGAGAATACAGCACGTGATAAGTTTTAAAAAAATTCTAGATTTTATAAAATTTTGTAACTTGACTTCAACTTTTAACATGACCTAGGAAAATTTTTGCGAAAATCTAAAAATTATACGACATAGAGACTGAAATACTATCTTCAATTTAAGCCAAAGAAACTCATGAAATCTTTATCGGTTCCCGAAATACATTTAAAAATGTTCAATCGTATCAGAGTTGAGTTTTAGTCGACGATCACGGTTCTCGGCCGGTGTGCTGCTCGCCTCCTTCGTTGAGGCAGGACCGAAAAGGCCACTCACAGAGGTGGTGCTTGATTGGGGCTCTCTTATACTTTTGATTCTCCTCATCAGTGATTTGTATTTCAAATTATTGTAAATTTTTTTAATTATTTATTGTTTTTTTATTATTATTTACAATTATTTATATTCAAAATCATCCTCATATTAAAGAATAAAAAAATGATGAACAGTTTTTTCATTTCTTTAAATTTCTATCAATTAGAAGATTAATAAAAATGTAAATATATTGTTACGAGACTAAACTATTTTTCAAAGGAATTAGGCAGCTAAATTCTAAATAAATTTTTTATATGAAAAACAATTAAAAATATTAAAAGTAAATAGTAAACGAATTTTCAAAATAAATTAAATATAAAACAGTGCGTAGGTGTAATGAAAATTATATTGCCAGAATATTTAAAGTATCAAATAATCGTGAAAATTTACGATGGATAGGTGCAAGAAAACGAATTTACATGTAGTGAACCAAAAAGTAAAATTCTAAAGCATTTATTAGAAATTGAAGTTTTAATAATATATAATAATAATTACATTATTATTCTCTTTTAATATTTTTGAGTGTTTTCATATAAATAAATTATTTAGAATTTAGATGCTTAATTCCTTTGAAAAATCGTTTACTCTCTCAACAATATATCTACATTTTTATTAATATTCTAATTGATAAAAATTGTAGGAAAACAAAACTGTTTATCAGTTCAAAATAAGGTTCAAAAACTGTTCTTTAATATGGGGATAATTCTGAATTGAAATAATTGTAAATAATTTAAAAAAACAATGAATAAGTTTAAAAAATTACAATAATTTGTAATAAAAATTACTGATGAGCAGAATCAAAAGTATAAGAGAGCCCCAAACAAGCACCACTTCTGTGCGTGGCCTTTCCGGTCCTGCCTCAACGAAGGAGGCGAGCAGCAGACCGGCCGACAACCGTGATCGTCGACTAAAACTCAACTCAGATA
>JAAAKG020142858.1:0-11509 GCA_010014905.2 Druon quercuslanigerum
TTTATTTAATGGCAACTTTATTCTCATCTTTATTTGAACAAAAGAAAACAGCCTTACGTAATATATGAACGATCCCTAATCGTCTACGACTCTGCGCCTACGGGAATGACCATCGAAAAATGTGATGCGATCCCACAATAAACGCGACTCTGTTTATTATTATATATAGCAGAATAAGTTATTGTTTTACATCAAAGTGGCTGACGCCAATATTTTGCGCAAGACTTGCACTATTCCTGTACTAATTTTGAGCACTACCTTCTTTTGAATATTAAAGGTACAAAAGGTGAAAGAAACAATGGGAAAAAGAAGGAAAAATGCGCATAGCTTGGTAAATATTAACATTTAAATCAAATATGTCGTATTAATGTTGGAGTATACCTGTATGTTCTCTTTTTAATGGCACCACTTACATATACACCAGTTTTCAACTTTATCCGAGTCACGTTAGTTAATTGTCGAAATTGACAGATTTTCTAGGTCTACAGCGCTCAACGCATCCACTCACACTGGCCTTATTTACGTTCCTTATAATAAGACGAACCTTTTAGGTGAAAGTTAGCGTTATTCTTATCACGTCGTCATTTGCCACTGCACACGTGTTTACTCGTTTGCTTCCTGATGTTCGATAAAGTTTTTACGATGCGACAGAGCCTTCTGAGCTGCTTCCCATACCCTTTTGACTTATAAATGTTCAAGACGTTCAGTGCATCTTGCGTGCACATTGCCTGTAGCCGAAATCACCATTTTTCCTCGCATCACGATATCAGAATGAATGGGCTCGGATGTAATGATCCGTCTGGGTAGTAATATCCCAATATCAGATTTAATCTATAGAAAGAGTCCTTAAGAGTCCTAGGTTTAGGGCAAGTTGTTGATCTATAATATTCGCCACATCATTATTTCTGTGCTTATATATTATCTCTGAGCCCTTATGCAACAACCTTTAATAATGCGCTTGATGGATTCGTTGTTAACTTCACATAATCGGCACCAGTCAACCACGTATTGATTTTACACGTATTTGCAATACTTTCTGGTGCTGAAAACCCTGTCCTGAATCGCCATGATGAACCCTTTCATTTCAGGACTCCCTTTCTCAGCCAAATATTCGACAGCTCACTATCCACTTCATGCTGATCTAACGTTTTAGGGTAGTCACCGGGGATGGCTTTCTGTCTTTATCGCATTTATAATTCTTCATGCTTTTCTGAGGACTAAAGCAAGGGCGTGTACTCCAGATCCGCTTTACAGACTGTGTTGTAAAGAACAACATCTCGCTTGCTGTTAAAATAGTTGCACAACTGTATAACTTGTGACTAACACAGTTTTATGACATCTACAACTTCCCTACCTCCTCTATGACGTCGTAAAAAACATACAGATAATGTAGAATATATTATATAAAAAGAAAATAATGACGAGATTAAAGGAAAATTTTTTAATAAAAGAAGGGTTGTCTCATAAAAGGAGGACCTCAATTTTAAATCAATATTATAAGTCATAAATAGGATCTCAGTGAAAATACGGAAGGTCAATGTAAAAAGCAACAAACATACCTGGTATAAGTTAAAAATCGAAGTGTAATTCAAGAGTAAAATTGCCTATAAATTTTAAGTGTTTCTTTGCCTATATGATAGTAGTATACCCACCAATTTATAGACTCTTATTACCACCCCTTCTCGAACTATAGGGGGTGAAATTTGCACCCTCCACACCGACAAAGCGGGTATTCTCAAATGGTCATACATTCCTTTCTACAAATGAGAATTGAATTTTCTGTGAGGGATTCCTGAATGGTTTTTATGCTCTTTTATTCTGTAAATTCTATTCTTTATAATTTTCTAATTTATATAAATAAATTGACATTTTAAATGTTTATTTAACATTTTCTACTCATTAGGCAGTGGTTATTTTTTCAAAGTATTTTTAAACGAAAGCTTGACTTTTTTCCGATAAAATTGTTGTTTGGCATTTTCGGACTGAAAATAGTTATGTAGTTTTGTGAAGATATCTGAGTAAAATCCTTCCTCGCGCGCACGGGCAGGTCGGCCAGTTCAGCCGATGTATCGACGTATCGATGTATCGTTAATTTTAGCGGTTCTTATTGCATCGAAATTTTTTGCATATAGGTATAAACAAATTAGAAAAAACAAGTATTTTTTAAGAGAGCGTTAACCCCTCGCCCCTCCATAAAGTGTTTTGTTAGGTTTTGCTTTATATTTTCATCATTACCGTCACATAAAACAGACTTGTAGAAGACTTAAATCCGTTAAGAACAGTTTAAACTATTCATATAAACAAATTATACAAGATTCATCCTTTCTTTGGCTGGATTAAACTTGATATCATGTATAGCTGAAAAACAAAAGACATCCACGCACATAGATTTTCATTTGTTTCTCATATTGTACCAAGAAACAAAAGGCAATCACATAGACTGTCATTTGTTTCTTGGCCTTAAGCAAAACTTTGCACCGCGTTACTCTGCTCTGACTTCAGTCTCCTAAAAGGTCAAAGCAGCCAACGTCTAGTGTTTAGAGTTTGTATGTTTTATAAATTGTTTATCCTTCCCTTCTAAGTCTCTTTGCGAATTGCTGTTTTCGAAGCAAAGTGAGATCCCTAAAGACCTTTCATTGTCCTGGAGCGCTGACCATGTCTTCGATAAAAAGTTTTCGCAGCAGATGTGCAAATCCTTTCCTTAAGGAGAAACATGTAAGAGGAATTGATCTGAGGCTTCTAACGAAAAATTAGCAAACAGGGTTTCCTGATTTGCCGAACGGCAGTAAAATATGTAGTAGAAAAGAATGTGGAACTCTCAATTTACAGCCATCCAGAGTTTTAGATGAGCCTCGTATTAATATAGAGGAAGAGATAAACGAGGACACCGATTTTTGCTTGCCAATGAGGAATGAAAAAGAAGGATGCAATGATGAAAATCCCTTATCAGGTCTTGAAGTTCTGAATCAAAGAAAAGAAAAATTAGAGCAGAAGGTCACTAAATATTTAGAAAAGATTTGTGTTCTCACCCTTGCGCCTAAGTCTTGGAGTCGCAGACAAATTACGCGAGAATTCGGTGCATCGGAACGTGAAGCCAGAAAAGCGAAAGAGTAAACTTGTACGGAGATGATGAGAATAATCGACAGATGTCAGGTAAAAAATATCTGTCAAAAAACTAGACGGTACTCGTGAGCAAGTACAGAAGAGACTGATTCTGTGCAATCTTTCAGAATTATATGCCAGATTTGTAGCCCTAAATGAAAATGTGAAGATTGGATTTTCGAAATTCGCTCAACTAAGATCAAAGTACTGTGTTTTAGCTAAAGCAAGTGGAACTTACAATGTTGATGTCTGCACATTATCATAACTGCCTTGAAGAAATCATGTGCAGTGAACCCGCTGATACTTGTCATTTAAACGAATGCGAATCTTGTCCTGACATTGAAAATTTTAAAAAGTACCTGACTGATCTTTTGGACGTGAATAGCAGCTAACTGATAGAAGCACTTTGAAGACCGAAATAGCAGAAGCTAATGCTTTCGTAGAAGCACTCTACACTAAACCTAAAAACCAGAAAACTCACGCATTTTACGCGCAACAATAAGGTTTGTTTTTAAAGCACCTTAAAGTTATTATAAAAGAAGGAGAGTATGAAATTTTGCTAGACTTTGCTGAAAATTATGCTTTCATCATTCAAAATGCTGCACAATCTTTCCATTGGTATAACAATAATGGACCTATATTTACAGTAGCTATTTATTAAAAAGATGGAAACGAACTGAAGCATTTTAACATTTGCAATCATCTCAGATTGTTTAAGTCATCACAATGCAGCTCTGTACACATTTTAAAAGCTCATCAACGGCTACCTCAAGAAAAAATTCAGCGTTGTTAACCAATTTTATTATCTGACAAACGAAGCTGCGCAACATTTTAAAAATAAATATAACTTCATAAACCTTTGAAACCACAAAAAATATTTTGGAATTTCTTCAAAACCACATTTTCAGGCAACTGCACATGGAAAATTTCCAGGTGGCAGGATTGGTGGAAATTTGAAAAGACTAGCGAAAAAGCTAGCTTGCAGCGCGCAACTCAAAATCCTATCCTAACTGTGATGGTGTCATTCGAATAGGCTTAGAATCAAGTTCAGAGAAGCAAACAATATGCAAAAAAAGGCGAACTAAATAAATTTTGATGAATTTAGTGCAGCTTCGCCGGAGAATCATGCATACGACCAATACCCGGGAGGACTGACCAACCTATCCAAGCGCGCGCGGAAGGGTTACGCTTGGATATCTTTGCATAAATACATAACTATTTTCAATCCCAAAATGTCAAGTAACGTTTTCATCGGAAAAAGTCAAGCTTTCGTTTAAAAATACTTTTAAAAAATAAAAACTGCCCGAAAAGTAGAAAATGTTAAATAAACATTTTACATAGCAATTAGATTATAAAAATTACAAAATTAAAATCAATAGATTTCACAGAATAAAAGAACATGGGAACCCCTTCAGAAAGCCCTGCGGATGAAAATTTCACCTTCCGTAGGTCGAGGAAGGATGGTAGTAAAAGTTTATAAGTATACTGCTATCATATAGGCAAACGAACCCTGAAAATTTGAAGGCAATCGGAAGACATAACTTGTAAATTTGGGGCAGTTCAGATATAATGTCCCCTATAAGTCTTCTTACTGCAACCTTCTATATGTTAGGATACTTTGCAGCAAAGTACAGTTGTTTCACTAATTACTATTTGTCGCAGATATTTTTGCTGGCCAGATATTTCATTATTAAGACCTCCCTGACCATCTCGCAGCTCAACATCACCACCGTCCCGGATGCTGTATTCACCAGCTCTCATGACAAATTATGTGTTTTTGCGTTCCTCTTAGTCGCTTTCCTCTTCATTTTATGCCTGTCTGGCATAAAAAACTCTTTCAGTAGAAATGCCACAGCTAACATTGCCGTTAAAATGATAAGAGGAAAGTTCAAGCTCTACCGCGACTCCAACATGAGAACAGCTTCTGTAGAGTTGATGGAGTAGGTACAAAATCAGGAACATGGAGTAGTTTTGAGTTCGCCTATTACCCATTTTATTTTTAAACAGCGGCCGCGAGCTTTGTATATGACAACAGTCACCTATGGATGCTTTCTTAGAGCTATACCTCGTAGGCCTAAAGATGTTCGGACAAGAAAATACGTTGCAGTGTGCTGGAGAAGGTTCACTAACGACAACCCTAATGTTGACCTGTCGAAGGCAATAGAACACCTGTTGTTAAAAACCGCAAGACCACTCGCCTGGGTCTCAGCAATCTGCACAATTAAGAGTTGTTTGTAACGTTTTGCAGATTCCTTTCCCTGAGGCCGGTCTTGCCTGACGATTCGCTCGAACGACATCTTTAATAAGAGATTACATTTATAAAAGAGATGAAGGACCACAGACAAATCTTCTAGCTTACCTGGAACCCACGACTTAACCCTAAGAATCCTTTGGTGTAATTCGGTTTCTCTCACTTTGAAGTCAGGTCTCGAATTATGGCAATAGTAGTATAGTGAGAGCGAGCGGCAGGAGCTGAAAACGGGGAACTCGCCGACTTGGGAATACAGGCGAGTCCCCCGCTTTCCGCTTCTGCTCCTCGCTCTCACTATACTGCTGTGTTTCTGTATAGCTCGCACGCGACTAAAAGGTCTTTTTCAGGAAAAAGCGAGCTGAACCGACCGGTATAATTGCCTTTTAGATTATGTGCTTAAAATATGGCATTCAGGATCTCAACAGTTTAGATTTAGTTTGCCCCTAGCGAATTTGACGCCCGTTTGCAGGGCATTTAGTGTCTTCCATAAATTTGTAACTGTAAATCATGTTATTATGATAAAATAATACCTGGTTCCTTATTTTTATTGAACGTCCAAACACAAAGTTTTATTATACTCGTAGTCTAGTCCTAAATTTTTGTAAACATGAAAAAAGCAAAAAAATGGTTACAAAAACTATTTTTATAATTGTATAAATTTAGCACCAAACAAACGTTTCTTAGTTCTTGTTTATTTATTTCCCAAATTTGCAACACGATATCGCGTTCCATGTGAACTTAAGATGGGTTTGAAATCTTTTTTAATTTTAAGGTTATACTCACATGGCCTTAAAAAAGCACCATTTATTCGAACATTAGGTTATTGATTCGAAAAATTAGATAAATTCTGATACACATTGCGGTAACAGGTTTTTACATCTTCACCCTTCAAGACGACACAAAGTATCAAAAAATTTTAATACACAAGCTTGGTTCACCCAAAAATGATCTACAGAGACAAACGAGTAGATAAAATCGAGTGCGAAGCACGAGACACGTGATGATAATGTGTTCGATAAAACCAAAAGAGCTTTAAAAGAAAAGAAATCACAATCATCACATTAAGGTTGTCGATGCTTTGACATTTAGTTTTCGAAGGTATCTGCACAGATTTGGAAAAAATACAATTACCGAGCGCGTAGCGTGCAATGATAATGTGCCAGCCCAGCGGGGTGATTTTTAGTAAATATATATTTTTAAATGCTTTTGTAATTTTCAATATTTTTTCCTGAGAAACTCCCCAAATAGTATTTAAGTCCTTATGTAAAGCTACCCTTCAGTTATTACAATGAATAATACATTTTAGGTCTTGTAAGCAAATTTTTGTCTCTTCCGCTCTTCCTTCCAGTAAGTAGATTATCTTACAGTTTATACCTAACTCACCTGGGTGTAGAAGCGTTAAACAGTCAAACTGTGCGGATGCCCACATACTTTCGTTTGTATCAGCTGGTGAGTATAATTATAAGACTTCTATACTAGAATTTCGTTTTTTATTGTTTTATTTCCTTCTAGTAAGGGAAGGTTTATGGGAATAGGGGAAGAGTGCCTGGGAGGGTGTTATAGAAGAGATGAGAAGCCGGGAGAGGAAAAGGGGAAGGTATGTTTTTATCGAAATATTGCAGTTGAAATAATTGAATGAAATAGGTGAAAGGGGAAGAGATTGTTTTGCAGGATATATCTGATTTGGGATAATTCATTGAAATAGTCTAAGATACTTTTCTCATAGACGCGTGACAGCGTGCGACCTTCTTTTACTCATTTCTTAATCAATATTATTATTAGATATAAATAGATGAAGATATATACGGATCAATCTTTTTGCAGGTCATTGGATTTATTGATGACATTACGTTATCTTTGGTATTTGCTACGTTTTTTTGCATCGCATTTGAATTGCCAGCTCAAACTTTGGAAAGCTTGATTTTGAAACCAGCCCCTACGAATCGCAAATCTCAAGAGAAGTTTGATGAAGAGTGTGAAAGTAAAGAGGAAAAGATATAAAAATATAATTATTCATAGAAACAGTATTGTTTCAGGCGTTATTCTGCTTCACCTTATTAACAAAATGGGCTTCAGATAGAGCCATGCATGTTTTAATTTACATCATATTGCTCTATGAATTTCAAAACACAAATTTTGTCAAGTTTCAAAAAATAGCTTTTGCAAATTGGTAATGACGAATAAATACAATCAAAATATGTGACGCGCTCCGAGAAAAGGGCCCTTAGCGGCCTTTCGTCCATTTTATAGGAGAAGGAGAAGAAGTAGCGAGGAGCCGATAGACTCTTCCGATATTCCTCTCTCTTTTCACCACACACATCACGTTAGGGTTAGCGTCTGTGTGAGTTCGGCTGACTTCGGAATATAGCAGCTGTAGATGTGTGAGTGGCGAGAGAGAAAACTCGATCATTGGTCCGAACGCCCAAATAAAAAGTCTTTTTTTATATTACATGTTACACGGGGAATTTTCTGACTTCGTCAATCGAAAGAGCAAGTTTCGATTAATAATAAATGCTCATAATCTGAAAATCGATTTTTGGCGGCTAAGAGCCCTTTTCTCGGAGCGCGTCACATATATCAAACTTTATAAAAAGAAGAAAAACCTTTTACTCGGTCTTTAATGTCGCATCCTGTATTTGACCTACTTTTTCTTCATGGATTTTCTGATGCAATAATCTTATAGTAACAGTAATGAACTTGCACGCATTCATAAGTTCATATTGTACAAATACATATAAATTAAAACCTGAATCCGTTTTTAATTAGATTGTGAAAAAAGTTGTAAATATATTCTATGCAATATAACAAAACTTTAACGTTTGTACTTGAATATTTCCTTATCCTTTCATATATTTTATTTCACTCATTTGATCTGATATGAATCTCAAATATCAAAATAGACTTTTATAATATTCTTATAAATGGTGATAAATCGATAAATCGAACCGGTAAAACTAAAGTCTGTACACGGGTCACCCCCGTAGCTGAAGCATAATTCAAGTCCTTCTGCATTACTACATACAGATACTATCAGATGGCTCCACTTCACTGGTTATGGGCCTGTGATTATGTTTCTTAAACTAATTTAGGCCTAAAATCAATTAACGAATTTAATGGCGACCAGTGACAACCCGCTGCTGCATTCAGCTTCATTAAAGGTACTCGCATTTACCTGGACTTTCGGCCAGGGGATAGGAAAACTGCCGTAACCTAACAAATACTACTAAAAACTTCTCTAAACAATCTTCACCCTCATCAGTGAAAAAGGAAATAGAGAAATCTTTAGTGATTAGTATGGAACAAAGACGAATTAAGCTAACTCCTAGAGCATAGGGCATATTGGGCACGACACACCTCATCGCCCACACCATTGAAGATGGAGGTCGTGCCCCGATTCAGGAGAGGTACCGAATAGTCTTCCCGAAAGTACAGAAAGCTATGTACGAGGAAGTTGACAGATTTTTGGCTGAGGTTATCATCTTCGAATCTTTTAGCGAATGGTCCGCGCCAATCGTGATGACCCGTAAACCTGGAGGGAAGTACCGGCTATGCTTCGCTTTTCGGAAGCTGAACGCTATCTTTGGGAAACATGTGTACCCTCTTCCTTTAATGACGGACATTCGGGGACAATTGAAGGCTGCCAGGTATATATCGAAATTAGACTTGAGTTCAGCCTTCAATCAGATACCGCTTGAAAAACAAAGTCAGTTATCAATAAACCCGGAGGAGACCATGTTCTGTTCCTTGGACAACCAGCAGGACTGTGACGTACACCTGTCGGAATTTCGATTCGCTCATAACTCAGCGTTACATGGTTCCCTGAAAGTATCACCAGCATTCTTGAGTTTTGGTAGGAACCCCTTGCCTTACCGAACTATGTATAAGGACCTACGCAGAAGTAAGCAACATGCAGAGCCTCAACCGGAGGAATGGGTCAAAAGGGTAGAATAATTAAACCACCATCTCGATCTAGTTCTTCGAAATCCGCATAAACTATACGAAACTCAAGCTAAGTATTACAACGCCAAAAAGGAGAAAGAAATTTTAAAGTAGGGGATTTGGTACTCAGGCCAAATAGGAAATTATCAAAAAAAATTGACAAGTTAGCAGAGAAATTATTTCACAAGTTCGAGCGCCCGTTCAAGATTAAGCGCCGTCCCTCTCCGGTCGTATGTAGAGGATTCTATTGCCGAGAATACATAAAGAGTTCGCGTTTGCTGTTATGGAGAAGTTATACGCTGGCGAGAGACGAGGATCGGGTCGAGCGTTACCAAGGACGAATCCCTTCCGCGATTGTCCTAGTAACTTGGCCAGGAGCCTTAGGCTATGTGTTCCTTCACGGCGGGACAATCACTGGGATAACAACAAATTAATAACCATGATTTCTTTTTATCATTTTTCATTTGTAGGTACTTTTTTGGGCTTTAAATAAAAAAAGATTAAAGAATAGGTAAATAAATCCTTCAATGTAATAAATTGTGAGACTGAAGAACAAGAGTCCTTTTTCGCAGGGAGAAATCTTATTTTTAAATACTATGTTATTTACATTGTAAAATTCTGACACACAATTACTATTTCGAACTTTTCCACCGAAACGACGTGACAAGTTCTCAATTTAAGGTTCGAACGACGGCTAAAATTTAATTGCAGAAGGTACACAAAGTTCTCACTCATTTAAGGCATATGATTCAACGATAAAGGAATAAGGATAAAAGAAGAAATCGATAACACTTTAAAATTAGAAGTCCATTATAATGTAAACATGTAAAATTAGAGTATAAATGAAAAATTCGATGTGAAATAAGTGAAATTAAAAATTAAAATGAAACAATTTACTTAATAATATATGACAGTTAATTCCAAACAGTCCGCCCGCTTTGTTGGGACAAAATTAGAATAAAGGCTCACACAGATAATAAAAAAAACTATTGGATGATGACATTAAACAAAATTAAAATTTTCAAGACGAAAACTGATTACAATTTTATAATGACGATCGAACAAATAAATAGTTAAAACTTTCATGAAAATAAGAAGACAGAAATGAATAAGTTCAAACATTCAGATAACACAACTGAAAAGAATGTGTACGATACTTTAAGAAGAGATCTGAACATCATCTCTCGCCTTTAGTAAAAGACACAATTTTACTATAGGGCGTTTAAACAAACCACTCGCAGTGCAAAGGGACACAACGCGCACATGACCATCAGAACCGGGATGAAGCTCAACGCCACGACCTAAAGGCCACTTTATTGGTGGTGAATTTTCATCGCGGATAAAAGCGAGATCACCGAGGACCAACGTTGCGAGAAATGCTGACACATTTGTTGTAACAATTGCCATCAAGATAAGCGATTTAAGGCAATTTCAATGTCACTTGGGCCAGGCATAGTGTTGAGAAGTTCTCAAATCGAAAAATGACCTGGAGAAAGAGCCGTGAGATCATCAGGATCATCGCACATGGATTGAAGAGGTCTTAAATTCAACCAAGCCTCTACTTGAAACAGAAATGTGCTCATTTCTTCATATGTGAGGGTAGTATCCTCGATGAATCGCCAAAGATGGTGTTTTGCTGACTTCACTACCGATTTCCTAATTCCCCCAAAGTGCGGCGCACCTGGTGGATTAAATCGCCACTCTGTGTCATAAGAAGCGAGACACGTAGCTAAAAGTATTGACTCATTTGAAGCAGCTGAAAACATAGCTCTGAGCTTGGTGTCTCCTCCAACGAATTTTGTACCTTCATTTATGATCAAGATACCGCAAAAGCCACGTCGAGAAATGAATATCTAGTAGGCAGGTGAGTGGACAGCTCGAGTAGAACAGCAAACGAAGACTACAATGTAGCCTGTATATAATCGGTAACCACGACCCTTAGATGTGTGCGAGTGAATAGGTATAGCATAATTGACGCCAGCATGTAGAAAGGGTCGATTTGGAATAGAGCGAATTGCTGGAAGGTCTTCCATCAACTGATGAGGCATTACGGCTCGATGTCGTAGGATCGGTAAAAATCGATGAATAAAGGCCCTCATAACTGATTGACCAGGTATTATTCAGTAGGTTGCCTCAAAGCTCCAAGAGTTAGCTGGACACCACCATGAAGACAACGTCGATGATGATGATCAATAAGAAGAGTCGTCAGCGTTGATT
>JAAAKG020142859.1:0-11509 GCA_010014905.2 Druon quercuslanigerum
CAGTGAATGGATTTGGACATACAGCATAAAATGTTCCCATTACAATAAAAAAAATCCTCTTTTTCCCTAAAAAAAAAAAATAAAAAGAATTTCTCCCCTTAGAAAAAAAACAAAAAAGAAGAAAAAAATGAAAAGACAACCATGCAAATCCCCTTCCCTCTTTCTTTTTTTAAAAAAATTTTCATCTATAAATCATTTTTTTTCTTTTCTTTCGTCATTTTTTATCAAAACACAACAAAATACATTTTTAAATATAATCACTAAAGAATTGGTGACTATATTTGAATTTTTTTTTGTGTTTTGATAAAAAAAAAAACGAAAGAAGAAAAAAGAAAATTATTTATAGATGAGAATTTAAAAAAAAAGAGAGAGGGAAGGGGATTTGGATGGTTGTCTTCTCATTTTTTCTTTCCTCTTTTTTGTTTTTTTCCAGGGGAGAAATTCTTTTTCTTTTCTTTTTTAGGGAAGAAGAGGAATAATTTTTTTCTGATTGAAATGGTAACATTTTATGCTGATTGTCAAAATTTAGTCGTTGTATTCTTTATTTTATTTTCACAAAATTCTGCTCATTATTAAAATTTATCTTGATCACAAAAAAATAACTTTTTTCTTCACTAAAATCAGTTGATCAGATAATAAGTGATATTAGTAACATCAGTTCAAATTCTATCGCCAGTCTGACCCAACTCGGCCTTAACTACTTCACTCATTTTTTCTTTCCTCTTTTTTTTTTTAAATCAATAATTTTGCTTGAAAATGTATCTTGGTTAAAAATTCACGAACTATGTTGCAATTCGTAAAAAAAATCCTTCTTTAAAACTTCATATTTGTAGTTGAAAATTAAAATATTTTGGTGGAAAAATTCACGCTATTGTTGAAAATTTATCCATGTATCTATTTAAAATTCGTGTTTCATTCTAAAATTGATTTTTTTTACTGAAAATGAAACATTGTTTTTTTATTCAAAATTTTTTATTTAAATAAAATTTAAGCTATTCGAATAAAATATTTATTATTTTAGTTGGAAATTCATCTTTCTGGTTAAACATTAGTTAGTTTGTTGTTGAAATTTAATTTTTCAACTAAACATTTAACTATTCAATTTTTTAGGGAAAATTGATCGTGTGTTTTGATTCAAAAAAAGACGAAAGAAGGAAAAAAAATATATTTATAGATGAAAAATTTTGTTAAAAAAGAGAGGGGGAACGGGATTTGGATGGTTGCCTTCTCGTTTTTTCTTTCCTTTTTTTTGCTTTTTTTTCCAAGGGGAGAAATTCTTTTTCTTTTCTTTTTTAGGGAAGAAGAGGATTTTTTTCAGATTAAATTTGATTTTAATCTCATTTAGAATTCTTCCATTTTAAATTGTAATTATTTGTATTTGTTTATAATAATTTGTCATTTATTCCTTTTCTTCACACCATTTGCTTCTTTTTTACTTAAGATGAACTTTTAGTAAAATTTAACGAAGTAGTTGAACTTTCAACTAAAAACGATAAATTTTTCACCAAAAATTAAATTGTTAAATATTTAGTTGAAAAATTAAATTTCAACCAGAAAGATGAATTTTCGACTAAAATGATAAATATTCTATTCGAGTAGACCAATTTTTAACTAGAAAGGCGAATTTACATTTAAAAAGAGGATAGTTGAAATATTTTAATTTTGAACTACATATATAAATTTTTAAAGAAGGATTTTTTACTAAAAACACAAATTACAACATAGTACGTGAAATGTTAACAGAAAAAAACCATTTTCAAGCAAAATTATTGATTTTAGTTGAATAGTTGAATCTTTAACTGAGAAAGATAAATTAACAATTTAAATTTTGAAAGTTTTATAATACAGGAATTTTTAACCAAAAAGATACATTTTTAAACAAAATTATTGATTTTCTACAATAAACACTAATTTTTAACAAATTGCATGATTTTTCAAATAAAAGATACAATTTTCGAACAAAAACAGTAAATTTATAATAAAAAAGACGAATTTTTAACAAAATATTAAATAAAAAAATTAATATTTTCATTGTTGATCTTAGGTTTATTGACCAGGAAATATTTTATTATTAATTTTAGATGTTAATTTTTTTGTCTACTGGTCTATATCAATATTACTAAAATATTGATAAATCTTAAAATTGTGAAAAAAATGTCTCTATTTTATCAATATTTTAATAATATTGATATAGACCAGTAGAAAAATAAATTAACATCTAAAATTAATGAAAAAATTAATGTTTAAAAAAAGTTTGTTTTAACAAAAGAGTTTAAATTTTCACTGAACTGATCTCAAAAAAATCCTCTTCTTTCCTAAAAAAGAAAAGGAAAAAAACAAAAAAGAGGAAAGAAAAAATGAGAAGAAAATCATCCAAATACCCTTCCCTTTCTCTTTTTTTTAAATTCTCATCTATTAATAATTTTTTTTCGTTCTTTCGTCTTTTCTTATCAAAATTCTTTTCTCATCAAATTTTTTATAAAAAAGACGAATTTTTAACAAAACATTAAACTTTGAACCAAATAGTTGCATTTTCAACTAAGAAAGATAAATTAACAATTTAAAAACGAAAAGAATAATAACACAGCAATTGTAAAAAGACGAATTATCAACAAAAAATTAAATTTTAGACCAAATAGTTGAATTTCTAACTATAAAAGATAAATTAACAATTTAAAATTGAAAAGTTGAATTTTTAGGTAAAAAAATTATTGTTTAAAAAAAGTTTGTTTAAAATAGTTTAATTTTTCACTGAAACGATCTGAGAAAAAATCCTCTTTTTCCCTGAAAAAGAAAAGAAAAAAAATTTCTCCCCTTGGAAAAAAAAACAAAAAGAAAAAATGAATGAAGTAGTTAAGATCGAGTTGGGTCAGACCGATGATAGCATTTGAACTGATGTTACTTATATCACTTATTATCTGATAAACTAATTTCAGTGAAGAAAAAATTTAAAAAATTAAATTTCAATAAGAAAATAAAGAATTTTCAACCAGAAAGATGAATTTTCGACTAAAATGATAAATATTCTATTCGAAAAGAAATTTTTAAACTAAAACGGCGAATTATCATTTAAAAAAAGGATAGTTGAAAGCTGTAAAAAATTATTATTCAATCAATTACAATAAATTTTCAACAATAAAGTGAATTTTTTCACCAAAATATTTTAATTTTGAACTACATATATAAATTTTAAAGAAGGATTTTTTACCAAAAACACAAATTACAACATAGTACGTGAATTTTTAACGAAAAAAAAACATTTTCAAGCAAAATTATATTGATTTTCTACAATAAACACTAATTTTTAACAAATTTCATGATTTTTCAAATAAAAGATAAAATTTTCAAGAACAAACAGTAAATTTTTTATAAAAAAGACGAATTTATAACAAAACATTAAATTTTGAACCAAATAGTTGCATTTTTAATTTAAGAAAGATAAATTAACAATTTAAAATAAAAAAGGTTAAGAAAACATGAATTTTTAATTAAAACGACACATTTTTACACAAAAAGATACATTTTTAAGCAAAACTATTGATTTTCTACAACAAAACACTTTTTTAACAAATTGCATGATTTTCAAATTAAAGATACAATTTTTAAGCAAAAACAGTAATTTTTTATAAAAAAGACGAATTTTTAACAAAACGTTAAATTTTGAATCAAATAGTTGAATTTTTAACTAAAAAAGATAAATTAACAATTTAGAATCGAAAAGTGATATTATCTGGTACAAAAATTGATGTTTAAAAAAAGTGTGTTTTGAAAAAATAGTTTTCTATTTGGTTAAAAATATCACTGGTTTGTTGACAATCCACATATTTTATAACAAATTCCCATTTTTTAGTAAAAAATTATATTTCTTCCTTAAAAATTGATTTTGCTGGTTGACAATTGAACTTTTTTAGTGAAAACCAACATATTAAAAAAAAATGTATTTTGTTGTATAGATTTTTTTGTTTATTTGTGTATTATTGTGTATTAGTGTATTTGCATGCAAATTAATCTTCTTCATTTAAACATTTTTTTATTTTAAATTAATTTTTTAATTGCGAATAGTAACATTTTATGCTGACTGTCAAAATGCAGTCGTTGGATTCTTGATTTTATTTTCACAAAATTCTGCTCATTAATTACAATTTATCCTGTTCACAATAAAAACAAATTTTTTCTTCACAAAAATCAGTTGGTCAGATAATAAGTGATATAAGTAACATCAGTTCAAATTCTATCTTCAGTCTGACCCAACTCGGCCTTAACTACTTCACAAATTCTAAACTGTCCCGTTGATGGAAAATGGAGCCTAGTTTTTTTTCCTCGTAAACTAATTTCCCTGCGATTTTGGAATACATTCTCGAAAACCCAATTTAACCCATGAAGTGGATTTGACCTGAACGTAGGATCCGGGTCAATCGCAATCGTAGAAATGTGTTTATTTAGCAATCGGAGAGAGCATTGTACACCCTGTAATTACAATTACAACATCGGAATCATTTGTTTGTTCATTGTTGCCGGAAAGCATTGTTGGATTTCGAAACAGATCTCTCTACAGGTAGTAGAGACAACGTTTGTTTGATTCTCATCTCTGACGTTCAATTTGGCTCTCCAAGGAAATTAAAAAAAATGTTGACTTTTGAAGTATACCGGTTTTTGAAAAATACTTGATTCGATTAAAAATACCTAGCAAACTGAAAGCATCTATTCAAAAAGTTTGAAAAAAGTTGATAGACGTTCAAAATTTGTTATAAACAAATAAGTTTTTTTACTTGAATTAATAAAAATTCATAAATATTTTATTATTTTAAAAGAAATTTTTATAAACAAATATAAAATATCAGGTATTTTTTATGAAATAAATTAAGTTTTTTCTACGGAATTAATTGTATAATATTTAGGCAGCAAATTAAAATTAATAATTTTTTAAGATACTTTAATTAAAAAATGTACTTTTCGTCTATTTATGGATGTACAAATTGTTTTTTTATGCAATTAAATGTAAATAACTACATTTATAATTCAATTAAACTTTATTTATTTAATTAAAAATACCTGATACGGATATTTGTTCAGAAAAGATGCTTTTAAAACAAAAAAATTATTTATTAACTTTGATTAATTCAACTGAAAAACTCTTTTTAATATGAATTGTTCAAATTTAGTGCGAATCAAGTGACTAATCGCCATAAATTTTCACGAAAGCATTTTCATTCAATTAATTGTTTATAACAATTTGAATCCATTTTTTAACATTTGCATTGCTATTAAACATTTTTTTGGGATAGTGCCTGTCAGTTGTTTAGGTATTTTTTATTAAATCAAAGCATATATTGAAACTAGTATACTTCAAAATTAATTTTTAAAAAATTTGTTTTTATTGAATGAGCAAGAAAATAAATAAAAATTTAAACATCGGCCATTACAGTTCGATGCGAAATTTTTTGAGCTTTTATTTAAAGAAAAAAGTTAAAATCGGATAATAATTGTCTTCTGAAAATCAAATCGTCAGTTCAACCAAACTGTCTGACAAAATTATTCGGTTGGGTCAACAAAAAGATTATATTGCTTTAATAGCAACTAAAAAATTTGGTTGACACAACCAAACTTTTGATCGGTTAACCAGACCTTTTTCTCTGATAAATCTTAATATCTTTTTTCCTTTTTCTACCTTTTGTAAGCGGTAAAATTAATGCATGATCAATAACATAATCAATTTTTAAATTATTGCACGTTATATAGTTGCGGTTTAAAAAAAAATTACTTTTTGCTCTTTTCGATTAAAGTGAGGTTATGATTATTTCATGCTGACAAAAAAATTATGTGAAAAATTTATCTATACTATCTAGAATAATGCTTAAAAGTTGCAGCTTTTCATACAATTTTATACTTTATGTCCACTTTTCAATTAGATTAACGTTACAAATATTTTCTGTTGACAAATATAATTGTTTAAACAATTTTTTTTAATTTTCATAATATTCTTTTTCAATAATGTTATTGGCAGTTAACTGCGTCGAAAAAATCAAGTTTGTGTGTCGACAAATAGCCAAATAGTGCATTTGTTAATTAAAGTAGCTTAGCAACTTATTAATTTTTATTTGGTGCCTAAATATTATACTAAGGTTTTATTTTCAAGTAATATGTGATCAATTCCTTTTTTTCATAAATTGTTCAAATTTAGTGCCAATCAAGTGACTAATCGCCATCAATTCCCACGAAATCATTTTTCTTCAATTAATTGTTTATAACAAATTGTATACATTTTTTAACATTTATTTCTTTCATTATGAAAATAGTGAGTTTTTGAAAAGTTAGAAAACATTTTAGATAAAAACTTTCCCTATAGAGTTGTAAGCAACTTTTGTCGTACTTCTTTATCCCATAAAAATTTAGTCATTCATCTTGTATCATTCAAAAAAAAATTTCCTTCTTAAAAAACCATTTTTTCTGAACAATAACTTAAAAAGGATATTTGAATGTATTTGTTGATATTCTTTAACAAAGCATTTGGATACAGATCTGTATCCTCTTTAAGTTATTTTTTTATGCAAGATTGTTGAAGCTAGAAAGACAAATCTTCTACGAAGATTTGATTGTAAAGCTAGTAGCATTCCTTACTGAGAAGAAAAAGGTGAATTATATTAAAAGATACAAGATTAAAGAAACATTTTTTGTTCTTCAATGATTTGGGATTATTTTTGTTATTACGATGATGCTTGAATGCTACTATTTTTGCACTGATAGTTGTTAAATATCCGCTTTTCTTGTTTCAACAGTCTCTTTTAGAGAAGCTGAACAAAGTAGCATTCCTTTATTGATTGATGGCTTCAATACTAATAGTTGGACAAAGATGTTTATAAAATAATGGCTTTTGTTGCTTTAGCAATATTCTTTTACAATAACTTAAAGATGTATGCGTTTATCTGCTGATGCTGGGTAACAACACATTTTGATACAGAGCCGTACCCTCTTCAAGTTATTTAAAAAAAAAAAAATTTAAAGCTAGAAAATATAATATTCTATAATTTTTGATTATAAAACTAGTAGCATGCCTTTATTACAAAGAAAACGAAGAATCATATTTCGTGATTCAAGATTATAGAATAAAATTTTTTTCTTCTATCATTCATTATCATTCTTTGTTCTCATCATAATGTCTGAATGCTAATAGTTTGACAATGATGTACCATCTTCAAGTTATTGTTCACAAAAGATTGCGGAAGCTAAAAACACCAATATTCTACAAAGATTAATTTGTAAAACTAGCAGCATTCCTTATAAAGAAGGAAAACAGGAATTATATGTAACTATTAATTATTAAATTATATTATTTTTTCTTCTTTTATGATTCGGGATCATTTTTCGTTGTTATCATAATGCTTGAAGGGAAATAGTTTTACACTGGTAGTTGTACAATATATGCTTTTCTTGCTTCAACAATCTCTTTTAGAGATGCTGGACAATGTAAAAAAGAATTAATTTTTTTCTTCTATCATTCGGTTTCATTCTTCGTTGTCATCACAATGCCTAAATGCTTCTAGTTGTACAATGATATTTGTAAAAGATCGGTCTTTGTTGCTTTAGAAATTGTTTGTGAAAAATACAAGATTATATTGTAAACCTAGTAGCATTTCTTTATTGAGAAGGAAGCAAAGAATGATATTGATTGATAAAAGATTTGAGAATACATTTTTTAATACAAATCTGTATCCTTTTCAAGTTATTGCTTACAAAAGATTGTTGAAGCTAGAGAACCCAATATTCTGTAAAGATTTCATTGTGCAATTAGTAGCATTTCTTTGCTGAGAAGGAAACAAAGAATTATGTGGAGTACAATATGATTAAAGAATAATTTTTGATATGTTATCATTCGTTATCATTCTTTGTTTTCACCATAATCCCTGAATGCTATTAGTTTTAAAATGATATTTGTAAAATATCAGTTTTTGTATCTTTAACAATCTTTTGTTATTTCTCACGAAATATTGTTGCAGCTAGTATAATCAAATATTCTACAAAATTCGATTGTAGAACCAGTACCATTTCTTTATTGAGAAGAAAATAAAAAATTATTTTAAACGATACAAGATTAAAGAATAAATTTTTGTTCTTTTATTATTCAGTATCATTCTTCGTTTGCATCATAATGCTTGAATGCTAAGAGCTGTATAATGATATTTGTAAAATATCGGTCTTTGTTACTTCAGAAATTTTTTGTGAACAATACAAAAATCTATTGTAAAACAAGTAGCATTCCTTCATCAAGAAGGAAGCAAAGAATTATATTGATTGATACAAGATTATAGATTAAAATTTCGTTCTTTTATCATTCGTTATCATTCTTCGTTATTATCATAGTGCCTCAATTCTATTAGTTGGACAAAGATGTTAAGATGTTCATCTGTTGATGTTGTTTAAATCTAGAAGATTTGATTATAAAACTAGTAGCATTCATTTATTAAAAAGAAAGATTGTTGCTAACGAAAGATTGTTGCACCTAGTATAACCAATATTATACAAAATTTGATTGTAAAACTAGTAGAATTTATTTTTTGGGAAGAAAAGGAAGAATTATGTTGAATGATACAAGATTAGAGAATAATTTGTTGTTTTTTTATTATCCGGTGTCATTCTTCGGTATGATCATATTGCCTGAATGCTACAAGATGGACGATGATATTTGTAAAATAACCTATTTTCTATCTTCAGCAATCTTTTTTAACAATAACTTGAATAATAGATGCGTTTTTGTTTGTTTAACAGCGTTTTCTAATACAGATCTGTATCCTCTTCAAGTTATTGCTTAGCAAAGATTTTTTAAGCTAAAGAAAACAATATTATGAAAAGATTTTATTGTGCAATCAGTAGCATTTCTTTACTAAGAAGCAAACAAAGAATTACGTTGAGTAAAACTTGATTAAAGAATAAATTTGTGTTCGGTTATCATTCGTTATCATTCTACGCTTTTATCATAGTACATGTGTTCTCTTCGTGTTATTGTTTACAAAAGATTGGCAAAGCTAGAAAAGCCAATATTCTACAATATTTGATTGTTAAAACTTAAAAACAATATGCTACAAAGATTTTATCGTGGTGCTTAAAAATTCCTTATTGAGAGGAAAGCCAAGAATGATATCGAACGATACAAGATTAAAGATTAAATATTTTTTCTTTTATCATTCGGTATCATTCTTCGTTTTTACCATAATGGCTGCATGCTACAATCTGTACAATAGTATTTGTAAAATATCAGTTTTTGTTTTTTCAAAAATCTTTCGTTATTGCTCACAAAAGATTGTTGCAGCTAGTATAACTAATTTTCTACAAAAATCGATTGTCAAACTAGTAGCATTTCCTTATTGAGAAGAAAACGAAGAATTATTGTTTACAAAGGATTCTGTTTACAAAAGATTGTGAAAGCTATAAAAACCGATAATCTACAATATTCAAATTTAAAACTAGTAGCATTCCTTTATTGAGAAGAAAATGAAAAATTGTATTAAACAACACTAGATTAAAAAATAAACTTTTTTTCTTTTATCATTCAGAACCATTCTTCATTAACATCATAGTGCCTAAATGCTACTAGTTGTACAATGATGTTCATCAACTAACGGCTTTTCTTTCTTTAGCAATATTTTTCTAACAATAACTTAAATTTATATGCACTTATTTGTTTATGTTGTTTAACGACGCAATTTGACACAGATTTGTACCCTCTTTAAGTTATTTTTTACAAAAAAATATCAAAGCTAGAAAACCCAATATTCTACAAAATTCGATTTTGAAACTAGAAGCATTCCTTATTGAAAAGGATAACAGAAATTATTATAAATGATATAAGATTAAAAAAATGTTTTTTGTTTTTTTATGAGTCATGATCATTTTTCGTTATTATAATAATGCCTGAATACTAAAAGACGCACAATGATATTTGTAAAATAACGGATGTTCTTGCTTCAACAATCTTTCTTGAACAATAACTGAAAGAGGATATTTGTATGTATTTGTTTATTTTGTTTAACAAAGCTAAAAAAATACTACAAGATTCGATTGTAAAACTAGCAGCATTCCTTTATTGAAAAGTAAACGAATAAGTTTTATTTTCTTTATCATTCGGTATGATTCTTCGTTTTCATCATAATGTCTGAATGCTAATAGTTTGACAATGATGTTCATAAACGAACGGCTAGCTTCCACAATATTTTCTGAACACTGATCACTATCCTAGACAAGTTATTGTGCACAAAAGATTTTTGAAACTAGGAATACCAACATGCTACAAATATTTTATCCTAGAACTATTAGCATTCCTTTTGTATCGTGACAGAAAAATTAATGTCACTAATCCTGCTCTACGGATCATAGCAGAATCCACCAATTCTGAATTGCAAGCAATCATTAATTTAGAGGTCTTAAGAGATTTCAGACAATGGGTCGCTTTTAAGTTTTATTTCGAATAGAACAGGGTTCATTGACTCAACCCATTACAGGGTGTCGTCACGAGAGGCGCTTACCTATTTGGCGGACTCTCAAAAAGGAAGCTGGAATTATAGAAGTTATCGCTTCTTTAAAAATTTGAGTTCGTGGTTGGAAAATGAAAATTCGAAAGGATCTAAGCATAGCGAATTGGCTAAAAACAATTCGTTGAATGCCACTAGTTTTACATTAAGATTTTTAAAAAAAGCGGGTTTCCTTCCTTTAGCGATCTTTTGTGAACAATAGATTAAGTTATTACAAATATTCAAGTCATTTGTCACCAAAGATTCTTAAGGATGGAAAATCCAAAATTTTACAAATTTCGTTATACAGTTAGTCATTCATCTTTTTCTTCTTAGTACATTGTGATACTGGTAACTAAAAGCCTATCCTTTTCAATCCCTTCTTCTTCCGCTGGCTTCCGCTCTGCATCAACCAATCCTTTATGAATCTGTATTTCTTATCTCTCTAGATTCACATTCCTCAAGTACAATTTTGCCCCCTTCACCCTCTAAAATTCTCCTTGACAACTTTTAAAGTAAAAATCCATTCCCATCCATCTCATAATCTAGATTTGTTTTCAAATTTCGGACACAAACATCCCCATTTAACTAAAAGTAGGGACCTCAAAGTTGATCGCTCGAAATAAAATGTCGGATTTGAATCGCTGTTTACTTAAACTCCGCGTCAGTCGACTGGGATTCTTATGTACACCGGGACCTGAGACTCGAAGCGAGAAGGAAGTTGGGGGTGGCTATGGTCTTATACGAGGATATAACTGCTAAGAGATGGCTTAATAACGCTGCTATGCCAGCTAACCTCAGCGTACGTGTGCTACCGTGCATGTGTGGATTGGATCCATGTGTTGCCTCCGTGTCTGTGCGGCTCACATGGATGTGCGGCTCACGTGCGTGTGCTTTCCGCTTGCGTGTGCTGCTAATGTGCGTGTGTTGCACACGTACTTGTACGGTTTACGTAGGAGTAGCTACGTCTGGCATCGGGCAATATTGAAGCAATAATCCGGGTTCCA
>JAAAKG020142860.1:0-11509 GCA_010014905.2 Druon quercuslanigerum
GGCGTGGGAGGTGTGTTAAGGAATAGGAAGAGGGTGAATGAAAAATGTAAACCCTTAGGGGACACATTAGAAGCTTTTCAAATAAAAATATTTTTAAATATGAAAACGAATATTTTCACGATTTATTTGACTTTTACGTGAGCGCGGTGTGATAAATTAATATGGAGCGTTACCGGACATTTTATAAGAAAAAGTAGTCATTATTAATTTGAAGTTATTTAAAAAAAAATAAAAATGTTATTATTTGTTTAAAAATTTAATTATTTTGTTAAATAGTCATATTTTTTGTCGAGAATTCGGCCTTTTAGATTGAAAATTTATTTTTTATGCTAGAAAATTAATCTTTGTTCGTTGAAAATTCGTCTTTCTTCATTGAAAGTTAACTTGTTTATTGAAAATTAACATTCCTTTAAAAAAAATCGCCTTTTTAGCTTTAAAGTTGATCTATTTGGTTGAACATGAATTGCTGGTTGAAAATCGTAATTTTTGGTAAATATTCATCTTTTGGGTTTAAAAAGTCGGCTGTTTGTTAAAACAATCGCTTTTTTAGCTTAAAAACTCAATTGTTTTGTTAAAAATTTAATTGTTTGGTGGTACATTTCACTATTTTGTTCAAAAGTCATATTGTTTTGTCGTAAATTCAACTGTTTTATTGAATATTCGCCTTTTCGGATAAAAAATTCATCCTTTTGAATAAAAATTCAACTTTCTAAAAATTCAACTGCCTTCGAACAAATCGTCCTTTTGGTTTGAAAGATTAAACTAGTTGGTTCAAAATTCTCATATTTCGTTTTAAATTCAAACGTTTGGTAAAAGATTCATTTTTTTTTATTAGAGTTTTAAGGCTACAAAATTTAACTGTCGCCTATAAAATTTGTCTTTTTCGCTTGTAAATTCAACTATTTGGCTGAAATTGAAATGTTTGTTTAAATATTCATCTTCAAAAGTTACAAATCCAACTGCTTGATTAAAAATTCCATTATTTTGGAAAATTTTTATCTTTTTGGTTGAAAATGAACTTTTTTGTTTAAAATTGAACAGTCTTGAAAAAAATAGTATTTTTAACTGGAAAATTCAGATTTTGCAACTGTTTTTTAAAGTTTCTTTCTTTTTATTAAAAGTCGAAATATTTAGTTGTAAATTCAATTCTCTTTTTCTTTAATAATTCAACTTTTCAGGTTAATGATTTAACTATCTTCTAAACAATTCGTCTTTTCGGCTTGAAAATTCGACTGTTTGGTTGAAAATTCGACCACTTGTTTGAATTTTCATCTTTCTTAAGTCGAAAATTCGTCTTTGTTCATTGAAAATCAACTTGTTTATTGAAAATTCAACATTCCTTTTAAAAAAATCGCCTTTTTGGCTTTAAAGGTGAACTATTTGGTTAAACATGATTTACTTTTTTTAATATCATATTTCTTGCTGGTTTAAAATCGTAATTTTTGGTAAATATTCATCTTTTGGGTGAATCTTTGGCTTGAAAACAAAATTCTTTTGTTGAAAATTTAATTGTTTGGTGGTAAATTTCACTATTTTGTTCAAAAGTCATATTGTTTTGTCGTAAATTCAACTGTTTTATTGAGTATTCGTCTTTTTGGATACAAAATTCATTCTTTTGAATAACAATTCAAATTTATGAAAATTCAACTGCCTTCGAACAAATCGTCTGTTTGCTTTGAAAGATTAAAGTATTTGGTTCAAAATTCTACTATTTCGTTTTAAATTCAAATGTTTGGTAAAATATTCATCTTTTTTTTTAAATTAAAGTTTTAAGGATACAAAATTTAACTGTTGCCTATAAAATTCGTCTTTTGGATTGAAAATTTAACTATTTGACTGAAATTTAAATATTTGTTTGAATATTCATCTTTAAAGGTTAAAAATTCATCTGCTTGATTAAAAATTTCATTCTTTTGGTAAAATTTTATCTTTTTGGTCGAAAATGGACTTTTTTGTTTAAAGTTGAACAGTCTCGAGAGAAATGGTACTTTTAACTGGAAAATTCAGATTTTGCAACTGTTTTTTAAACTTTCTTTCTTTTTATTAAAAGTCGAAATATTCAATTATCTTTTATGTTGATAATTCAACTTTTCAGGTTAATGATTAAATTGTCTTCTAAAAAATTCGTTTTTTCGGCTTGAAAATTCGACTGTTTGGTTGAAAATTCGACCTTTTTTTTAATCTTCATCTTTTTTTAATTGAAAATTCAACTTCTTTGTTAAAAATTCCCGTATATTGTTGAAAATGCATCATTTTTGTTCTAAAATTATCTTTTATGTGTAAAACTTCACTGTTTCTTTAAAAATTACACTATTTTATTCAAAGTTCGTCTCTTTTGCTTTGGTTAAAAATTAAATTTTTGTATTCATCTTGGTCAAAGATTAACTTTATTAAATGAAAAATCAACTGTTTTCTGACAAATTTATCTTCTTGGCTTGAAAATACAATGATTTGATTTTGAATAGAGTGGTTTTCTTGAGATTTAAAAAAATTCTTGATTTGATTAAAAAAGACCTTTTTCATTGAAAATTTACCTTTTCAGGTTTAAAAATCACCTCTTTTTAAACGGTCTCTCTTTTTAACCTGAAAACTATACAGTTTTGTTGAAAATTTGTCGTTAGATTAAAAATTTATCTCTTTTATTGAAAACTCAATTATTTTATGGAAAAAACAATATATTTCTACTTGAAATCTTAGGAATTTAAAGAGTTTTGCATTGAATTTAATATGTTATCTATATTAATTTTATTTAAAAGAATTTATTCCCCTATTTTCGTAAAATGGTAGAAATGGTAGAAATAGAAATTCAAAAATATTGGAAAATCGAATATTCGCATAAAACACATCATAGCGACCTCTAAATATATATTTTTAAATCTTAATTAAGTAGGGAATCATTTTCTCACCAAAAGAAAGAAATTTGAGATTTAACGTTTTATAAAATGAAAACAAAGGTCTTTATGAGGCAGCCTACTGTACAGTCTGTATTTAATTCATCATAGAAAGGAATGCATGATTGAAAAAATTATTAAGTACTTGATAAAGTAGCCTTTTGCATTTTTTTTAGGCAACCTTGAGCGTTGGTGACGTTGTTTGTTTCTCGATGCCTCTCTTGTCACCCGATGGCGATCCAGGTTTCTGGCAGTCTTCAGCACCGGAAATTGTGGCTGTGGATCCTGTTTCGGGAATTGGTCGAGCTCGTAATCCAGGATATACTCTCATCAAACATAGTCTCACGACTAATCTTCAGGGCGAAATTGAAGTTAACGTTAATCCAATTGCTAAGGTGAGTTTTAAATTTGAATAATAAGACTTGAATTCAATTTCAGGGTGGCGACGCGACGACTTCACCGGGAATTTAATTCAAAAACCGGGAATTTACTTCTGATCGCAGTAAAATTCAAGTTCTCATTATTTACATAATTTTGGTCAATTTAGAAAAGTGATTTCTACTTTTATCTACAGTCGTAGGGCGTATAAGTGTGTTTATTAGGTTATGGATTAATTTACTTATTTAAAAATTCAACTACTAGGTTAAAATTTAAACTCATTTATTACACATTATTATTTTTTTATTGAAGATTCAACTTTTTAATTGGAAATTCATTTCTGGTTGAAAATGTAATTACTTTGTTGAAAATCAATTTTTTTATCTAAATATTTAACGATTTCAGTAGAAAATTAAACTATGTATTCTATTTTTGGTTGAAAAATTATTTTATTCCTCTTTTTCAATTGTTATTATTGTCTCTAACGAGCCCAAAAGTAAGATAGTTTGGAAATCTGTTTTTTAATTCTAAAACTTTTTTTATGCTTTTGTAGCATAAAGAAATTTTTCATAAAAAATTAGATGTTCGTTCGATCTTGAATTAAAAATGTACCTTGTTTTGATTAAATTTTAACTGTCTGGCTGAAAATTGACATTTTTTACTTAAAAAATAAATTATTTGTTTGAAAAATTATGTACATTGTAGAAAATTCGTCTTTCTTATTGGAAATTAATTTTTCTGGTTGAAAATTCCTCTTTTTTATAAAAAAATTCAACTATCCCGGTTAAAGGTTCATCATTTTAGTTGAAAATTCATCAGTTTGGTTACAAATTAATTTCTTCAACTGAAAATTCAACTGTTCCATTTTTAGTTGAAAATTGATCTTTCCTAGTTCAAAATTCAACCATTTTGAATGTATAACTGTGTTTTTTATTATAAAAGTCAACTATATTGTTAAAAATTCACATATTTAGTTAAAAATATTTTTTTTTGGTAGAAAATTATTTTTTTCTTTGAAAGTTAATCTTCTTGTCGGTTGAAAATTCAAGTATTCTAGTTAAATATTTATCATTTCAGTTAAAAATTCATCTTTTAGGTTGGAAATAAAATTATTTGGCTAAGAGTTAAACGCTTGTGCTAAACATCGTTTCAACTGTGCAATTATAAAAAATTATTTTTAATTTTAAAATTTGTCTTTTTTGGTAGAAATCAATGTTCTTGGTTGAAAATTCATTTTTTGGTCAAAAATTAAATTATTTTATTTAAATATTCCACTTGAATATTAAACATTATATTTTTATTTGAAAATTCATCTTCTTGTCTAAAAATTATCCTTGTAGTTTAAAAATTCAAGTGTTTCAGTTAAAAATTTATCATTTTAGGTGAAAATTCATTTTTTAGGCTGGAAATAAAATTACTTGGTTAAAAGTTGGACTCTTTTGTTAAACTTTATTTTTTTGTGATGATTCATAATTTTAATGACACATTTATTTCATGGTTTAGAAAATTAGCTTTTGATTGAAAAATTATTTTTTCTTTGGATAAAAAGGAATTTTTTCTGAAAATTTAACTATTTTGTTGAAAATTTGTTTCCTTTTTGGTTGAATCTTTTTTTCCAACTGAAAATTTAACTATTATGTCAGTTAAATATTTCATAATATTAATTAAAAGCTCATTTCCTTGGTTAAACATTAATTTTTTTCAAAATTCAATATTATTCAATTTTTGATTTAAAAATATTCGTTTTCTGTTCAAAATTCGTATTTTTGGTCGAAATTAATCTTCTTCATTTTTTTGTGTGTAAAATTCAATTATTTTATATAAATATTCATCATCTTAGTTGAATATTTCATAGTCTTAGTTAAAAATTCATCTGTATGGTTGAACAGTAATTTTTTAACTTAAAATTTAATTATTTAAGGTTTGGTTGACAATTTATCATTTTTTTCCAGCAAAAATTAATTTTTATTAGTTTGAAAATTCAACTTTTTCAGTTAAAGATTCATTAATTTTGTTTATAACTCATGTTTTTGGTTTAAAATTCAACTATTCCAGGTGAAGATTCATCATTTTGTATTGAAAATTTATGAATTAGGTTAAAGACTAATTTTATTAACTAAACATGTAACTAATTTGCCCCATTTAATTGAAAAGTCAAATATAAAAAAAAATCATGTTTTGCTTTAAATTGTGTTTTTTGGTAGAAAATTAATCTTGCATTTTTGAACATTAATCTTGTTTTTTGAAAATTAATCTTGTTGGTTGAAAATCCATTTTAGTGGTTGAAAATTCAAGTATTTCAGGTAATTATTTATCATTTTAGTTAAAAATTTATCTTTTTGGTTTAAAGTTCAACTACTGTAACTAATTTCATTTTTAAATTAAAGTATTTGCTTGAAAATTTAGTTTAAAATTTCTCGCTCGTGAAAAATTAAATGAATGTTTGAGTTTTGCGACAAATATAAATATTTCACTTTTAATAGACCAGGAAAATTGATTAAAACTTGACCGGGAAATTACTGGGAATTTGAAATCGTTCGCCGAATCACAACCCCGAATTTGTAACTTGTTTTTCAACTATTTGGTTAAAAATTAATAATTCTTTGTATACAATTATCCTTTTTGTTAAAAATTCAACTTTTCAAATGTCTTATAAAATAACTCGTCTTTTTCGCTTTAAAAAAAAAAACATTCCATGACAGATATCGCTTCTGCCACTGAGAGGAAAAAATATAACCGGACTGGAAGTATTCAGCGTGCCTTTAGTACTGAAAGGCAAGGACGAAAGAATAAAAGAAAATAACGTTCTTTCTCGTGGATTAGGCGGATGTCGTACTCACTCTTCATTCTTTTTGACTTCGTATCCCTTCTCGTGTACGATACAATTTATTCCATCGAATGTTCATGTTGCTGTCAAGGATCTTTTCATTGCCAAACCTCGATTTGATATTGTAACTGGTTTGTATCAAATTCTTGTCTTTTGAATATGGAATTTTAGATTTCAGCTCATCTATATTGAATAAATGTCTTGCAGGATTTTATTACTGCGATGTCATTCCTACGGGCTCGCCAAACTTAATTTCTAGCACGATTGAAACTCGTCTTCAAATAAATGCAGTGAGTCGCGACATTGAGGGCAATCATGTGGAAGTTGCGTACCTTCCACCAGTTTACATCGGCATCAAGGAAGTCGTTTTCATGAATTTACCATCGTCTGCGATGCCTACTGCTTTTCTGGAAGTCTATGGCTTACCACAAGTCCTAGAACATTTAACGGTGAGTAACATTTTCTTTAATTATTTCTTTAGAACGAAATATTTAGTTTTTTCTGGTAGGTGCGTTATTTCACAGGATGGTCGCAGATTAGAGAAAACCTAAAAATTTAGGGAACAGTCTCGGGGAATTTTATTGGTCAAGGTCAGGCATTTTAGAGAGGGTATCCAGCGACCATAAAAACCTTGAAAACTTTGAAAACCTGAATTTTTCCTTGAATTTCTCACAAAAACCTTTGATTTTGAATTTTTGTTTTGCCTTTAAAACAGTTTTCGAGGAGGTGACTACTCGGTTTTTGAGTGTGCACCGGATTTCAAAAGGTTACAAAATAATTCTTAGGATTTTAAAATATTTCAAAGCTTTTATACTTTTTAAAAGGATTTTGAGCATTGCAAAAATGTTTAAAAAGGATTCAAGGATTTGAAAAAGGCGTCTAGACAAGAGTTCAAAGATTTCAAAATATTTTTATGATTTCAAGTGAATAAGAAAGATTTCACAAATATTTCGAAGATTTCAAAGAGGTTTCAAAATATTTCAATGACTTCAAATGAATACATTTCTAAGATTTCATATAAATTGCATCAAGATTTAAAATTCAAAGATTTCAAAATATTCTAAAGATTTTAAACGGCTTCGAATGTGTTTCGAAGATTTCAAAGATTTTACAAGAATGTCGAACATTTCACAACCGTTTTGAAAAATTTTACCAAAATTTTAACAGATTTCACAAAAATTTCAAATATTTTAATGATTTCAAATGAATACAAAAGAATTCACGAATTTTTCGCAGATTTCATAAAAATGTCATAAAATATTTCAAAAAGGGTACGCCAGATTTAGTACCATTCTAAAGATTTTAAATGATTTAAAAATATTTTGAAGACCTCACAAAGATTTTAAAGCTTTGAGAAGATTTCAAGGATTTTAAACATTTTAAAACGGGTATAGTAAACCAGATTTCTAAGGTTGCAGAACATTTAAAAGATTTCAAGCGATTTCTATTTTTTTTTAGAAGATTTTAATGATTGTAAGGGCATGTGACGCACACAAATACCTATATCACTGACGTCAATTTTTCAGTTTACTCAATTTTCTTTGAACTTACGAGCTTTTTTTGTAAATGCAATATCTGACTGGAACTTTCGCAAATGTATAAGGAAGACCATAAACTACGTTTATGTACTTCATTTGAGTAGAAATTTCGCTACAAATTATTTTCAAAGAAACTAAAACTGAGACCATTTTTTGACATATTTTCTTTGTAACTTTAAATTCTTGAACTTAAGAACTTTTTTTATAGGTAAAATATCGACCTCAAACTTTGATAAATGCGAAAGCTGACAGTAAATTACGTTTATGTACGTTTTTATTCATCTCGCACTTTTTTTAAATATAAAAAAATTCTTATTTTCAACAAATTTCAAGTTTATAAAGAAAATATGTCAAAAAATAGCCCCAGTTTTAAATTACTTAAAAATAATTTTTAGCGAAATTTCTACTCAAATAAAGTACATAGACGTAGTTTATGGTATTTTGATACATTTTCCAAAGTTACAGTCCGATATTTTATTTACAAAAAAAGTTCTTCAAAGAAAATTTAAAAAAATGAAAAAGTGAGATCGGTGATATAGGTATGTGAGTGTGTCACACGCCCTTCAGTAAATACAGAAGATTTCGGAAAGATTTCACAAATATTTCAAAGATTTCATTAAAATTTTACCGAGATGTCAAAAGCATACAAGAGTTTCAAAGATTTCAAAAAGGGTACAGTATACTAGATGTCAAAGATTTCAAAAAATGTCGAAGATTGTAAATAATTAAAATTTTTTTAAAAATATTTCAAAAGATTTCACAAAGATTTCCAATATTTTAATAATTTCAAACTAATACAAAAGATTTCACAAATATTTCGAAGAATCCATAAGGATTTCAAAAGGTTTCAAGAATTTCAAAGAATTCATAAAGGGAACAGTAGAACAAAATAGAAAACAATTCAAAGATTTAAAACGAGTTTACGTTTGTTTAGAAAAGCAGCAGTGATTTCAACTAAATATACAAAATATGCAGGAAAGATTACACAATTATTTTAAATAATTTATAAGGATTTTAAAAAATTTTAAATTATAAATTTCAAAGATTTCAAAAAGGGTGCATTACGCTAAGTTTCAAAATATTCAACAAGGAGGTCACAAAGATTTCAAAGAACTCAAGGATTTGAAAGATTTCTAGGATTTCAAAGTTTTTAAAAATTTTCACAGAAATTTGAAGATTTCGCAAAGATATCACAAAGATTTAAAAAATACAAGGATTTCAAAGTTTTTACAAGTATTTAAAAATATTCCCGAAAATTTCACAAAGACGACTTATGTTCGCGAAAAATTCAAAATTAGTTTATTTATAGTTCTGCTCTATTTCAAAACTGTTGTCTGATAAAAAATGTAATGCCTTAACGGTGATTTGATTATTATTTGATGTAAAAAAAGGAGACCGGGAAAAACTTGATTTATTGACCTGGAGATTTTTAAGAAAAAAGTGCAAAAATTTCTGTAAGAAACACTTTAAGTGACTCATTTTGTTCTCAAATCACTTTTTAGCCACTTTTTTAGGATAGAGTCACTAAAGTCACTTTTTTAAATAAAACGATCACTTAAATCACTTTTAATTCAATTATTTAGCCCAGAGGTTAGCCACTGTCGAATTCAGGACTACCTATTTCTGATTTTTCTTGAATTCTTTTGAAATATTTTAGGATATTTAAGAAGATTAAATTTTTTTAAACGTTTCAATACTTTGAAGATATTTCAGAAGATTTCAAATATGTTAAGAGTATTTTAAAAGATTTTAAAGAATTTTCAGTAGCTTTCAATAATTTGAAGGGATTTTAAAGGTTTTTCGTGTTCTTAAAACATCCAAGAAATTTTCAAGAGCTTTAAAAAGTTTCAAGGAATTTCAAAGGATTGGAAGTACTTTTGGGTATTTTAGAAGAATGAAAAGAATGTTTAGTATATTTAAATAATTAAAAGGGACTTCAAAGATTTTAAGTTATTCTTAAAAATTCCAGGGTATTTTTAATTCATTTCAGTAATCTAATGCGATTTTAAAAGAAATTTGAATATTTGAGGATATTTGTAAGATTTCAAGGTATTTTCAAAGAGTTTAAAAAAAGGATTTTTAATTGATTTTAGTAATTTAACGCAATTTTAAAAGAATTCGAAATAATTTACGGCATTTAAAAAGATTTCAAGTAATTTTTAAAAGATTTCAATAATCTATTAGAGTTTTAAAAGAATGTGTAATATTGCAGGGTAATTCAAAAGTTTGTAACGCATTTTTTATTGATTTCAATAATTCAACAGGATTTCAAATGATTTGGAATATTTGAGGATCTTTTTTAAGATTCCGAGGCATTTTTTAAGAGTTTTAAAAAGTTTCAAGAAGTGTCAAAAAATTGTAGGGGATTTGAATTTTTTTAGGGAATCTTAAAATATTCCGAGGACTTTTTTTATTGATTTCAGTAATTTAATGGAATTTTACAAGAATTGGAAATAATTTAGGGTGTTTTAAATGATGGAAGGGATTTAGAATAGGTTTCAATAATCTAATAGAATTTCCAACATTTTAGGTAATTTTTAATTCACTGATTTTCAAGGATTCCAATTTTTTAACAATTTACAGAATTGTAGACTTAAAAAATAAATAAAATTAATTTTTAATTGGATTCAGTTATTTTAAGAGACTTCAAAGAATTTAGTGGATTACCAAATTTGTAGGAAATTTTAAAACTGTTACAGGAATTTCTAATTGATTTTAGTAATTTAATTAGATTTCAAATTATTTGAAAGATTTGAGGGTATTTAAAAATATTCCAAGGCAATTTCAAGTATTTAAAAAAGTTTCATGGTCAAAGAATTTATTCACAAGAAGTGAAGGATTTCATTGGGTTTCGAATTTTGTGAAGAGATTTTCAAATGCGTTTTGCAATTTATTTGAAATTTGAATTGTTTTAAGTTTCATGAATTTATCCTGAAATCGTTAAATTTCACTTAGAATCTTCAGAAATTTCTTCGAATTCTTTTAAATTCAAAATAACATTAATCACATTATTAATGCACATTAGTTATTATTAAATTTATCAAATTAAATTAAATTTGTAAATTTTTTCCAAATCAAGTAGGCTATGTCAGTCCTGAGAATAATAAATTAAAAATGCATACATTTAAGTTAAAAATTGTTTTATTCCATTCATAAATACTTCTATAATAAAAATGTTACAAGATTATAATTTGGATCTTAAAATGTTAATTGCCAAGGAAAATAAAAAATTAGTCAGTGAAAAATTAGGGAACTTTTGAAAATGAACTTTTTTGACCACCTTGGTTATTTCATTTCCATGTTTACTTCTAGATCGATACTCCTGATGAGGTTACGATTAGTGCACAGAAATTTATTTCCAAACACCTCTTTCAATATAAATTGTGCATCATGCAACACCAGGAAGATATTCAGGGACAAAAGATCATCGTTAGCAATGAACTGACAAAGCAAAATATTTCCGTAAGTATTCTATTAGATCTTTCGTAAATAGAAATAGTCTAATGTTCCAATTTATTATTTATATTTATATTTAATATAATAATTAGAATTAATTTAATTTATAATTTTATTTATTTTTTAGCTTTTCATTCGATTGCCGAGGTATGAACAATTTGCACACATATCCGGAATTCAATGGCTTGATTATATCTATTTCCATCGATACACGTGTGGAATTGTCATAGTTATGTTCATCACCTTTTTCCATTGTGAGTAAAACAGAATTTGGCTTTTAAATCTCGAAATATTTCGTACTTTTCAAAATAAACTTCCTTTTTTCAGTCTGGAAAAACAAAATGACGAACGTTGAGCTGAACGTTAGGAACAAGCATATTTTTGGTACGCAATACTTAAGATTCTTAATACCTCTTATT
>JAAAKG020142861.1:0-11509 GCA_010014905.2 Druon quercuslanigerum
GAAAATTATAATAATAATTATTATAATTTTTATTACAATTATTTGCATTTAATTTCGCTATTTGAGTAGGATACACGCTACCCAAATTCAGTAAGTACATTCAATAATTTTCCTATCGGAAAATTATTATAGTAATAATTATAATTATCATTATCATTATCTGTCTTTAATTAGACTATTTGTGCAGGGTGCACCCTACACAAATTCATTACCCACATTCAGTGAGTTTCCCGTAGGACAATTATTATAATAATATTAATTATAACTTTGATTACCATTATTTAAAGTAACTGGACTATTTGGGTAGGGTGCGGCCTACCCAAATTCAGAAAGCACATTCAGTAATTAGTAAACAGTAATTATTTCAATATTAAAAAAAATAATATTTCATTTTAACGAAACATAGAGAATCTACCCAAATTCAGTTATTGCTATCAGTAATTTTTCCATGAGAAAATTATTATAATATTGATTATAATTATCATTGTTATTATTTAGGTTTAATGGAATTATTTCCGTAGGATACAGCCTACCCAAGAGCAGTACCTACGATCAGTATCTTTCAATGGGAAAATTATCATCATATTAACTATAATTATCAATGCAATTTTTTTCGGATTTAGTTGAACTATTTGAGTAGTATGCAAAGTACCCAAATTCAGTAATTTTCACATAAGAAAGTTACTGAATGTGGCCTAACATTTTGTTAGATAAAAAAGGAATTTAAAAAAGTATTAGATCAGAGATTTCATTTTTAATGATTAACTTTTGACATTATATATATTTTTTTTATGTAGTTTTGAGAAATCTGGTAAGTACCTCAGCAAAGATTGAAAAATTGAAAAACAAAATAATTTTAAAATGCTTATGTTTTATTTTATTAATGTATTTTTATTTTAATGTATTTTTATTAACAGATCGATTTTAGTTCCTTATTCTAGTCAATTTCATTCTAATCTATTCTTTTCAGTCAGTGAAAAATAATTTTTGGTTGGCAATGGAATTAATTAGTTAACAATTAAACTTATATGATTGACGATTGACCTATTTTATTAAAAAAATTTTTTTTTAGATCAATTGAAGTCTTTTTGATTCAAAATATAAATATTTTTTGATTGAAATATAAACTATTAGATTTTTCGACGAGAATTCATCTTTTTTCGTTGCAAATTCAACTACTTTATTAAAAGTTGAACTATTTTGTTAAAAATTCATTTTTTTAAATTGTAGATTCATCATTTTTGCGGAAAATTCATTTCTGTACTTGAAAGTTCCTCTTTTTTCGGAAGAAAATTAATTTCTATTCGTATAAATTCGTCGTTTCGGTAGAAAAATCAACTGGTTGACTAAAAATTAATTATTTGATTGAATGTTTAACTATTTCATGAAAAGTTTAACTATTTTGTCAAGCATTCATTTTTTCTCTAAGATATCTTATTTCAGTAAAAAATTCAACTTTTTGTTTAAATTTGTTTGCATTTGGTAGAAAAATAACTTCCTTGATTGAAAATCCTTCGTGTCGGTAGAATATTCAATTAATTGATTGAAAATAAATTTGTCGGATAAAAGTTCAACTATTTCATAAAAAGTTTAACTATTTTGTCAACAATTAATTTTTTTGGTTAAAGATTCAAAATTTAATTGGAAAATGCATCTTCTTGTTTACAAATTCTTTTTTTTATATAAAAAATAATCTTCTTGGTTGTAAATTCTTCTTTTTGACAGAAAATTCAACTATTTGGGTAAAAATTATTTTTTTGTTAAATATTCAACTATTTCATTAAATGTTGAACTATTTTGTTAAAAATTCTTTTTTTTTATCAAAGATCTCTCATTTTAGTGGATAATTCAACTCTTTGTTGAAAAGTTTTCTTTTTCAGTAGAAAATTAATTTTCTTGATTGTAAACCAAACCGTTTTTGTAGAAACCTCATTTACTTGGTTGAAAATGACTTTTTTTGTTAAAAGTTCAATTACTTGATTAAAATTATAACTATTTTGTTAAAAATTCACTTTTTTGTTAAAGATTCATCATAGTAGTGAAAACTCTTTTGGCTTAAAAATTCCTCTTTTTTGGTGGAAAATTAATATTTTTACTTGAAAATTCGTCTTTTTGGCTTGAAAAGCCAAAAATTTAAAATTATTATTTTTCATACTTGGCAAATAAATATTTTTTGGTTTAAAATTCAAAAAGTTCATTGAAAAAAAGTTTTTTTTCGTTTTGAAAATTCATATTTTTTGGTAGAAATGTAATTCTTTTTGGAAGAAAATTCAACTATTTAAATGACAATCTGTTTTGGTTCACAATTTAACTATTTTATTTAAAATTCGTTTTTTTTAGATAAATTTAATACTTTTTTATTTAAAAAGAAAATATTTTTTGGTTGAAATATTAACTATTATATTTTTTGCTGAGAATTCCATTTTTTATTGAAAACTCAACTCAAAATAAGTCTTCTGTTTTTGGTAGAAAATTTATTTTCTTAGTTAAAAATTCTTCTTTTGAAGAGAAAATTCATCTATTTGTTTGCAAATTAACTTCTTTTTAAAAATTTTTAACTTTGGGAGGAAAACCTCACTTTTTTGTAAAAATATATCTATTTAGTTTAAAGTGAACTATTTGTTATAATTTATTTTTCTAACTTGCCAAAAAAATATTTTTTTGTCGAAAATTAAAGAATTTTGTTGCAGATTCCTTTTTTTCTTCTTTGAAAATTCATCTTTTTAGTGGAAATTTTTTTGTGGGAAAATTCAACTTTCTGGTTGACAATTAATCTGTTTTGGTTTAATATTTAACTATTTTGTTTAAAAGTAGTTTTTTTAGATAAATTCAATTCTTTTTTAATTTAAAACGAGAATATTTTTTGGTTGAAATAATAAATATTATATTTTTTGCTGAGAATTCTATTTGATATTTAAAACTCAATATCTTTGTACAAAGTTGAACTATTTCTATAAAAATTCATCTTTTTTCTCGAAAATAAGTCCTCTGTTTTTGGTAGAAAATTAATTTTCTTATTTAAAAATTCTTCTTTTTTCTTCAACTTTATTAAAAGTTGAACTATTTTGTTTAAAATTAATTTTTTGTTCAAAGATTTATCATTTTAGTGGAAAGTTGATCTCTTTGCTTAAAAATTCTTTTTTTGACAGAAAGTTAATTCATTTGATTGAAAATTTCTCTTTTAGAAAAAAAATTCCGCTATTTTGTTGCAAATTAACTTCTTTTTAAAAAATTTTTAAGTTTGGAAAGAAAACCTCAATTTTTTGTAAAAATTCATCTTTTTGGTTTGAAAATCAACAATTTGTTTGAATTTATTTCTCTAATTTGCCAAAAAAATATTTTTGTCAAAAATTAAATAATTTTCTTACAGATTCGTTTTGTTCTTGTTTGAAAATTTATCTTTTTAGTTGGAAATATGTTTGAGGGAAAATTCAAGTTTTTAGTTGACAATTAATCTGTTTTGGTTAAAAATTGAACTATTTTGTTTAAAATTCGTCTTTTTTAGATAAATTCAATTCTTTTTAATTTAAAACGAGAATATTTTTTGTTTGAAATAATAACTATTATAGCTTTTTCTGAGAATTCCATTTTTTATTGAAAACTCAACATCTTTGTACAAAGTTGAACTATTTTTATAAAAATTCATCTTCTTGCTCGAAAATAAGTCTTCTGTTTTTGTTAGAAAAAGTATTTTCTTAGTTAAAAATTCTTTATTTTGGTCGAAATTGGAACTATTTGGTTGAAAATGAACTTTTTTGTTGAAAGTTTAACTACTTTATTAAAATTTGAACTATTTTGTTTAAAATTATTTTTTTGTTCAAAGATTAATTCTTTTGATTGAAAATTGTTCTTTTGAAGAGAAACTCCAACTATTTGGTTACTACTTTGGGTTACTACTTTGGGAGGAAAACTTAAAGGCTTTGTAAAAATTCATTTTTTTGGTTTGAAAGTCAACATTTTGTTTCAAATTATTTTTCTAACTTGCCAAAAAAATATTTTTTTGTCAAAAATTAAAGAATTTTGTTGAAGTTTTGATTTAAAATTTAACTATTTTGTTTGAAAATTCGCCTTTTTTAAATGAAATCCCTTCTTTTTGATTTAAAATAAAAATATTTTTATTAAAATGTAAACTATTATATTTTTTGTGGAAAATTCCTTTTTTATACTAAAAACTCCATCCTACTTCGTCCAAAATTGAAATATTAAAAAAAATCATTTTTGAAGATTCATCTTTTTTGTTGTTAAAAAATTCATCTCTTTGGTTGAAAATTGTTTTTTTTTTACCTACAATTAAATTAATCTTCTCAGTTGAAAATTTATATTTTTTTCAAGCCTTTTAAATAGAATTACCTACAGTAATTTCATATTTAATTATTTTATTATTTAAAAAGTACCGACATTAATTTTATTTAAAATAATGTATATTTCCCTATAAAGATTTTTTTGACATGTAACTAAAAAATTAATTTAACTTTCGGAAATTAATTGTAGCCTTACTCGAATCTACAAAATTAGCAAACTTATCGTTTAGTAAGTATTTAAACAATTAATTTTTTTACAATATATTTTTTAATATATTTTTTAAGTGTTTTCTTTTCTAATGTCTAGGATTTCTGTTTAAGATTTGGTAAAAATAGTCTATTTCAGATTTTTCAGGGGAGTTAAAAAATTTCAGGGCAAAAACGGGGATTAGGTAGAAAAAGGGGACGAACTCTGATCCCTGAAATAAATCTTCCGGCATTTTCACCCTAATTATTCGTTTTTTCCAAAATGCGTTTTTTGCTGACGCGTGTGTCACTGTTTTTTTGAAATGCTACCAATTCGAACTAATCAGTGGAGGATGAGTGAATACTGACTATCCCTGACTAAAAGGCCTAATTACAGCCTCAGGGGTGGCAAAAATAGACAAGAAACTTTTTTCGTCTCAAATAACTCCTTGACTTCCGAAATTTAATAAAGAAATAAATTCTGTGTAAAAATAGTCACGGCATGGAAAAGTGACGTTCGCTTTTTCTGTAAAATACAGAAAAGCAGAAAAATATTCATTAAGTCACATAACAATTATCGCTTGCTATCTATCCACGCTGTTTAAAAATTTTTTTAAAAAAGATCAAAAGAAATTTTAACCAAATAATTGATTTCGTAACCAAAAAGATGATTCAACAGCCAAGAATAATAATTTTATACTAAAAAATACGAACATTTAACAAAAAAACATTTGAAAAAACACAATTTTTCAAGAAAAAAGATCAAGTTTTATCTTAAAAAGATCATTTTTCAAAAAAAAATATATATATATTTAAATTTACAGTTAGAAAAATTAATTTTTAATAAATAATAATAACTTTCAATAAATGAGTTAAATTTCCAACCGGAGAAATGAATTTTCACCCAGAATGTAATTTTTTTAACAAGAAGATTAATTTTCCATCAAAAGTATTAATTTCTATCAAAATACATGAATTTTCAACCAAATATTTTAAGTCTTAGGAAAACGAAAACAAATTTAAAAAATACAAAAAATTAAATATTCCGTTTAAGAAATTAATTTTTAATAAAAAACAAAATTGCAACAAAAAAAAGTAAAATCTTGAACAAAGAAATTATTTTTTATCAAAGATTATAAGTCTTCAACCAAAAAATGAGTTTGTAACCAAATAGTTGAGTTTTTAACAAACAAAAAAAAATTTCCACTAAGGAGAGTAATTTTCTCGCAAAATAGATGTTTACTTAAGAAATTGAGTGCATTTTTATCTGAAAAATATAAGTTCTCAATCAAAAAGATTGATTTTGACTACAAAAGACGAATTGTCCATAATTTACATGAAGTTTTAAACAAAAATAGTTAAATTTAAAAAACAAATTTTCATGAAACAACAACTTTTATCAAGATATTTAAATTCTTAAATAAAAAAGGGGTTTTGAACTGAAATGATGAATCATCAAGCAAAAACAAATTTGAAAAACTGCAGTCTAAGAAATTAGTTGAATTTTCGACGAAAAAGATGCATTGTCAATTAAATTAATTAATTTTCTGCCAACAAAAGACAATTTTATTACAAAATAAATTTATTTTTGCCTTAGAAACATAATTCAACATGGAAGAAGGGAATTTTTATATTTTTAGTCAAAAAAAAGATTTTTAACAACAAATTTTCACAAAATATCAAAATTTTTGAGATCCAAAAATGTAAATTTTCTTGACCCAGAAGAATAATATTTTAAATATTTTAATTTGGAAAAAAGTCATTTGTAAAATTTTTTTTTAAATTTAAATTCGCATTAAAAAAATGAAGACTTTTTAACTAAAATGATGAATCCTGAAGAAAAACTTGAATGGTTATATTTTCAGTTCAAAACATTACATTTTACGCGTGGGAAACGAATTTTTTCAAAATAGTTAAAATCTTAAAAACAAAAAAATGAATTTTTTACCAAGTACATTAATAATATTCTGCTGCAAAATACAAATTTAAAAAAAAATGCATGGATTTTTAACCTGATTGATTTGAATTTAAAAAAAACATAAATGGCAAACAAAAAAATTATATTATTCAAATAGTTAAATAAAAAAATTGAATAAAAAGAATATCAACAAAGTAGTTGATTGTACATTTTCACCTTAAAAAATGTATTTTAATTTTAAAAGGATGCAATTTTTAACCAAGAAATATTGTAAATCCAATAAGGAAAAGTATTGAACATTTATTTTAGAATAGAAAAGAAGAAAAAACTTTTAATACGAAATTTTATATTTTTAAATGATATTAAATATTTTTCTACTGATTTTGTTGAAAATTCATTCACGGCGTTATAGAAAAGTTTGATAAAAAATAAAGTTTGTTAAATAAACAATTTTTTTATGTTTAAAATAATTTTTATGAGCAAGAATAATTTCCCTTTTGAAAAATACTGCCATTAATAATGATATAAAATTAAAGTAAATTACTTCATAATAAATAAAATAAAAATAAAAATAAACAAAATTAATTTTCAACCAACAAAGATAAATTCTCAACCAAGAAAAATGTGCTTTTTACTAAAAAAGCTGAATTTTTATTTTAAAAAAAGATGACTTTATCAAAATATTTCAATTTTTCACCTAAAAGGAGCAACAAACTCGACAAAATTTTCAAATAGCAAATATTAAAATTCAACCAAAAAATAGTTGAATTTTATAGCCAAAAAGCCAATTTTTTCACATAATATAGTTCTATCCTTAAATATATGAATAAATTTAAAAGCAAGGAACATGAATTTTTAATCCATACAGTTGAATTTTCAACGAAAAAATATTTTTTTAAACCAAAAATGGAAATCAAAATTTTCAGTTAAAAAAAATTAGTTAAAAAAATTAAAGGTCAAACTGTTAAAATAAACAAAAAATAACAATTTCTAACCAAATAGTTGAATTTTGAACAAAAATTATGAATGAAAAAAATTTTTAAGCAAATAATTTAATTTATTACAAAGTTGTTGAATTTTCAAGCCAACAAACGGATTTTTTACAAAACCAATAAACTTTAAACCTAGTATTTGATTTTTCAACCAAAAAATACATTACTTTTAAGTCAAAATGTTCAAGTTTCACCTAGAAAAGATCAATTTTCAATTTAAAATATCACCTTCGAACAAAAAACGTAATAAATAAAAAAACTAATTTTTAACAAAAAAACAAAAAACGAACTTTTAACAAAACATTTACATTTTCAACCAAAAAGATGACTTTTTAAATAAAATTATGAATCTTTAACAACAACAAAATTTATTTTCAAAAAAAGAGTTCTACAATAAAGATGATTTTATTGACCAAGAAGATCATATTCAAAAAATAGAATTTCGAAATTTCCAAAGAAGGAGATGAAACTTTCAGCAAAAAAAGATTGTTAATACAGTAGTTTAACTTTGGAACAAGTAGTTGAATTTTTGAAAAGAAAGATGACTTTTGTTTTTTTTGTTATATTTTATTTATTTTTTATATTTTTATATTTTATATTTTTAAATTTTTTACAAAATAGATACATTTGCAACAAAATAATTAAATTTTTAATTAAATACTTAAGCTTTTACTTAAACTAAATATTCCCTAAGGGCGTAATGTGACTTTCAGTAATCCCCCCCCCCCCCCACTGATTGACCCGTAACTAAAGACTAAAGTTGTAAATGTGTTGCCAAGATGTACAAGTGAAGAAATCTGGAAGTGACAGCATCACGGGTGGTCACCGACCCCCCACCATTATCCCCTATGCATTGTATGTCGTTGGCGGATTTCTTTGTTGCAGCGAGGGCCGGCGCTCAATAACTTACAGCGCAAGGAAGTTACTTTGCATACAGTCCAATCAATGATCTCGTTACTAGGTCCGTGCCCTCGAAATGTAAACAGTCGGGGCCACCTGAACCCTTTCCAATTGGAAATTATAATATTGCGCAATATACTCGACTGAGTACTCGCGCCCTGCGGCCCTTCCGAGGCTAGAGTCACAACCGTCTCTCGCCCTGGAGGAATAAGTTTGTTCCCAAAAGGATTGTAACATTATAAATTTATTTTGAAAATTAGTAATAATTAAGTATATAATGTTGAGTCACTTATGAAATTACCATGTGAAACATCTAAAAGGGAAATTTTCGCTATCAAATAATAAAATGAACATTTTTATTTGAAAGATCTATTTACAACAGCTTTAAATTATGAAATATATAGTATAAAATAAAAAATAAGTTTTTAATGAAACATTAACTTAAACATTTCAAATTGAAAATGCTCTTCGACATTTGAATGAAGATGTTTGGTAACACTGAGCACAATTCTAAAGAAATATTATTCAATGAGCGAGAATATATTTATTGCAAAAGTAAAAACAAATCTGAAAAATTCAGAATTTTCTAAAAAAAACTATTTTCGAAAAAGTTCCGACTTTTCTGAGCGCTCAAAGTTCAATGCTAATTCTAGTTTTTCCGCTCTTTCCGGTCAGTGGCCACCCTGAATACTTGAATACGCTAATGGACTGTCAAACTGGGTGGCAGAAGAAAAATCAAGAGACAAAAGAACTAGAGGCGGCGAAGCTATAGGCCCTAGGGTCACAGGGTGGGTGCCCCTCCCACAGAAATCGATCAGGGAGGGCAAAGTTTTTACCCCCTCCCCCTCTTAAATGAAATGATTCAATTAATTGGATAGATTAAATTTTTCAAAAATATAAATTCTCATGTCGTTTGCATATAGACCTTTAGTTAAGAAATGATTTATGATTTATATATTCCACTACCCATTCATGAACTTACGTTGAACCCAGTCCCAAACGTAGCTAAGATCAAATGTTGTTTATAACAGAGTGATTTGAATTTTTTGGATTATGTTGTAATTGTTATTGATTATTAGTATTTGTTTATTGTTATTTGTAATGATAAAAAAAATTATTGTTATATTCAGGTTAATTTTGTTGGGCTTCTTTGAAAGTATCTTAATAAATTTAAATTTATACTTCCGCTTTATAACAATTATTTTTTCATACATAATACATAAATTGATTTATAATTGCAAAGTTATGAAACCAGCAGCGTAAAAGTGTAATTGGGACATCATGGTAGACTCAATACACTGCAATTAGGTTGAAATTGTTTTAAAATTCATGAACATTGGTATTTTTAATTTTTGTAAAACATTTGTTCAAATGTTACAAATCTTTGGAAGATCATTGAAGTCCTTTGAAATATTTTCGAAATCTTTGGTAATATTTGTGAAATTATTGAAATCTTTTTGAAAGTATTGAAGTCTTTGTGAAATATTAAAAATGTATCTGAAATCTTTGTGAACTAATTGAAGACTTTGTGAAATCTTTGCGAAAAATTTTGGAAAATCATTCAACTGTTTTAAAATATTTGGAAATATTTTTAACGTTTTTGAAATTGATCTGAAATCTTTCTGAAAGAATTGAAGTCTTCGTGAAATATTTTTAATCTACCCGAAATCTTTGCGAAATATTTGAAATCTTTATAATTTTTTTTTGTTTTGTTTGAAAACTAATAGAAATCTTTGTGAAATCTTTGGAAAATCTACAAAATATTTTGTAATATTTGTGAAATCTTTGTGCAATGTTTGGGAAATCATTGAAATCTTTGTGCAATCTTTAAAATCTTTCTGAAGTTTTTGTGAAGAATTTAAATCTGTGAAATCTTTCAAATTCATCCGAAATCTTTGAAATCTTTGTGAAATCTTTTCGAAATCTTTGGAAAATCATTAAAATCTTTGTAAAATCTTCCAAAAATATTTAGAATATTTGGTAATATTTGTGAAAATATTAAATTCCTTGTGAAACCTTTTTGGAATCTTTACAAATATTTGCGAAATCTTTGAAATATTTCTTAATATGTGTGAAATTATTAAAATCTTTAGGAAAGCACTGAAGTCTTTGTGAAATCTTTCAAATTGATCTGAAATCTTTCTGAAAGAATTAAAGGCTTTGTGAAATATTTTTAATCTATCCAAAATCTTTGCGAAATATTTGAAATCTTTATAATTTTTTTTTAATCTTTGGGAACTAATAGAAATCTTTGTGAAATCTTTGGAAAATCTACAAAATATTTTGTAATATTTGTGAAATCTTTGTGAAATGTTTGGGAAATCATTGAAATCTTTGTGAAATGTTTGGGAAATCATTGAAATCTTTGTGCAATCTGAAATTTTTGTGAAGAATTTAAATCTGTGAAATCTTTTAAATTCGTCCGAAATCTTTAAAATCTTTGTGAAACCTTTTCGAAATCTTTGCTAAATCTTTGTAAATTCTTTCAAATTGATCTGAAATATTTCTGAAAGAATTGAAGTCTTCGTGAAATATTTGAAATCCTTATTATTTTTTTTAAATCTTTGGGAACTAATAGAAATCTTTGTGAAATCTTTGGAAAATCTACCAAATATTTTGTAATATTTGTGAAATCTTTGTGAAATGTTTGGGAAATCATTGAAATCTTTGTGCAATCTGAAATTTTTGTGAAGAATTTAAATCTGTGAAATCTTTTACATTCATCAGTAATCTTTGAAATGCTTGTGAAATCTTTTCGAAATCTTTGGGTAATCATTGAAATCTTTGTAAAATCTTCCCTAAATATTTTAAATATTTGGTAATATTTGTGAAAATATTGAATTTCTTGTGAAACCTTTTTGAAATCTTTAAAAATATTTGCGAAATCTTTAAAATATTTGGCTGTATGTTTGAAATTATTAAAATATTTTGGAAATCACTGAAATCTTTGTGAAATCTTTCAAATTGATCTGAAATCTTTCTGAAAGAATTGAAGTCTTCGTGAAATATTTTTAATCTATCCGAAACCTTTGCGAAATATTTGAAATCTTTATAATTTTTTATTAATCTTTAAGAATTAATAGAAATCTTTGGAAAATCTTTGGAAAATCTACGAAATATTTTGTAATATTTGTGAAATCTTTGTGAAATGTTTGGCAAATGATTGAAATCTTTGTAAAGTCTTCCCTAAATATTTAAAATATTTGGTAATA
>JAAAKG020142862.1:0-11508 GCA_010014905.2 Druon quercuslanigerum
TCGTCTATCTGAGTAGTTTACTGCTGAGATAGACGATTGCTGGTCTGGGTGCCTATGCAAGGTTTCCCCTCCTACTAAAAAAAAACTCTAAATAAGGGATGATTAAAAACCCTTTAGAAAAATGAAAGACATCCTTGTCGTCTACATCTTCTTTATTTACTTTAATATGATTCCTATTCTTATTTGAAAGTGATTTCATACCCTAGGAGTTAAATAAAAAGTCTCTAATGACTTTAGTTACTAAGAAATAATTAGGTTTTTAGCAAAATCTAACAAAGAGTTTAGGACAAGAAAAAAAACTTTTCACCAAAATAAGTATTTTTCTATAAAAATACATATAAAAATTGAAGCTTTGACAATTTTATTCTTAATTTACATTTCATCTATTCTGTTTAAAATTTTGCAACTTAGTAGCATACTCAAAAATTTGATTACACAATCATTCTTGAGTTAAAGCTTTATTATTTTATTTTAACATTCATCTATTTGGTTTTCGAAATTTAACTACTTTGTTAATAATTAATTTTTTTAAGTTAATAATAGATGAGAAGTGGCTAAAAGTGACCTGTGTAACTGAATAATTAAACATTTCCTTATTGCTTTTGGACGATTTATATTTTCTCTATAGAAATAGTTCACTGAATAATGAGATGTTATTTAAATATGAAAGCCTTATGATTCTTATCTACCTCAGCTTGTTCCCCATTGTACAAGACTTATTATAGTTGAATCATAAACCTATTATAATTTGTATCCAAAAATATTATCATAAGCGACTGAAAAAGACATCTGTATTGTAGGTCACGAAAAATTAATTACTGAAAAATTTAGTTTTTATTAGTTTATTTTACACGCTCTATCCTAAAATTCTTTATCATTAAGCGGTATTCGCCTACTGGAGTTTCAGCGATTTCTTTTGGGGTCATTGGCGTAACCTTGCCGCTTTCCATATTTATTTTTATCCGATTGTAGCCGTTACCACAATATAATCCAGCAAGGAAATCGCTACTCTCCAATATTGCAAATACGTCACCATCGAATGTTGATAATACAATTAGTTCTTGGGCTGGAATTGGCGTAAATCTGTTATGTCCCACTGCTATTTTAATTGAATTATTATCAGGAAAAGTGTATTTTCGAAGTCCGAATATTCGGCGTGGATTTCTCTTTGAAATTAGCCGAATGAAATGAAGGTCAGTAAGTTCATATTCGATTCCGTCAGAAAACAGAAGCTTTGTAGGTAGAACAGTGCATCTGGCAGGAAAAGATCTAGAACTGTTGCGTGCAAAGGACGAGGAAGAAGAAGGTCTGCCATGAGGAACACCAGAACTAAGATCGCCAGACGATGAACTCACTGACTGTGGACTTAATTCTGCAAAAAAACAGAGCATTAGATTATTCCGAATGTACGTTAGTATAGCAAGAACTGCTTGTGTCAAAGTTGAATCAATGGATGGAAAAATGAGATAAAGAAATATTTCTCGGGTGTAAGTAGTCATCTGCTGCTCTTTTGTACTTGAGTGGCTCTTACAGCTCGGTTCAACCAGTCTTGCGAAAATTCCCATATTTCTTATTTTTGTGTCTAGTGCTTTAATTTGGTGTCGATAATGAGTGCATTGATCCGAAATTGTTCCAGGGAACATCTTGAGAGCTGGCAAAACAATATTCTGGAAACATTATTTGAAGAGGACAATGGAAAATTTTTATTACAAATTTTTTGTTTGAAATTGAATGCACTTTTATAAACACATATAGTGGAGTTCTGAGACAGATGTTTTTGCAATTATTAACGCTACAATACATGATGTATTGGTATCTTACAACATCTCACAGAGTTCGCGTTGCGGTAGCCTTACGCTTGTGTGGTAAAAATATATAGAAATAATTTATAGGAAGGTGTGCTTCAAGATAGAAAATGCTTATAAAAATGTTGCTGACAAAAAATAATATTCTGGCATGGTACACTTTTTTGGAAGTTTTCCTCTAAAATGTTGATTTTAAACTGTCTATTAATTAGGACTTCTGTTATCGATTTTCAGTTGCATAAGGGTTACCTTGATGGTTTGTAGATTTACTTGTCATCCCAAAATTTGTCAGAAAGTCCCTTTCTTTGGTCGGCATACCTGATGATAATACCTCTGTGTAAAGTCAAAAAGGATTTATAAATTCCAAATATGAGTTTACATTCAATTTAAACATCTGATAAAAAAGAGAAAAGCGTAATTTGATTATTTTATTTTATTCCATGTAAGTCTCTATACTTAAATATACTTAAATATTTACTAAGATTATAAAATTAAAGGATGCCAGGTATATCTAAAAGATCCCGAACTTTTGGTATAAAATTTAATTAGAAAGTTATAATTATGAACGGTTTCGTAAAAGAACGCGATTGTGTAGAATTGTGAAGCTTATTAACATAACAATAAAATTTACAAATGATTATTTAAAAGTGAAACAGAATACTTCGACTTGCTCATGGAATTTTTATTCTTGATAAGAAATATTTATTCTATAAAGTGTAGACAACTTCCATAATTTCGAGTTTTAAAGAGAAAAATGCCATATGCGATAAAAATGTCATACGAAACAAGGAACAATATTTTATTTAAAAAAACAATAAAATACCGAATAATAATAATTATTATTATAATGCTTTATTATCCTAAAGTGTGCACACTATTTTAGATTCAATAACTTGTAATAGATTTGGCAACATACTTATTATAAAAGAATATAAAACAATTATATTGATTTTTTATTAACTTACCAATAGAATTAAGAATAATGTCCATAGTCAAGAGCAGAGTATAAAAGGTCAACATTTCATTAAAATTTACAAAGACTTGATTTAACCAGAATTTTTTGCGCAGTTAAATTAATTTATGTTTTAATGTTTCGTCGATATATAATACTCTAAAATATTTTTCCTCTTCCCTTCCCGAGCCTCAGTCGTATACATTGATAATTTTTAGATTGGTCACAAATAAAATATAAAGGGGTGTCACATAATTTACGCAATACAATTTAAACTCTCGAAAATTTATAATATATATTTTACATTAAGAAATTTAGATAATTTGTTTTAAATTAAAAATATGTTTTAAGATTACGCTACCTTAGTAAACTCATAGATTTTAATTATGTTTAAATAGCAAACAAAAGAATCTGTTTCTTAATTAATATGAATATGTGGCGTTTTATAGCACCTTTTGTAACTTTGAATAATAATCTTACGAAAAATGGCAAAATCAGTAATTCAAGTTATTACAGTAAATAACAAGTAAAAATAAATAAATGAAAAATTATGGTTAAAAAAAATATTTTTGATCCTATAGTCCACTACATTGTCACGTTGTCACTATTTTTCTTCGGATTATCTTAAAACTTTTATTTAGGTTTGTCACTCAACACGTGGGCTTCAATGTTTCTAAGCTAGAGTAACACCTTAATACGTCACAGAATTGATACGACTAAGAAAGTTTAACGTTAAGAATTAGCCTTGTCCTTTAAAAGTAGTAGAGCTGTCCAGAATATAGATTAACGTTTTTTTAACCAATTGTAAAGCTTATTATTGTTATTATTATTATTATTATTATTACAAATAGGTAGGGTCATTCAAACCCTAGCACTGAGGTTAGCTAAGGCACCTACTGACTGTGAAACCTATGCCATTTCTTTCCAAAAAATTGAATATAGAATTCATTGGGGTGTTGCTCAAGGCACCTTCTATGCCTAGAAACGCTGCTATCGCAACAAACCTTCTTACCCCGCTTCTTATACGCCCATTGGCCCTCTGACCTGGGCCGTCTGTGGACTTCAGTCTAACAGCCTCTTTCTCCGATCGATACCCAGATCCGAAACCAGTAAAGTGCACCTTCATGAGGTGTTCTGGGATTTCGCAAGCGGATTCTGTCATGTCTCCAGTCGGCATTGTTCATGCCGCGTCAGGTACATTTTGAATGCCCCGACAATGCCCTCACCATGATAATCTTTTATTTGATTGTATCTCTTTGGTGTATTTTATTACACTAGCGTTATACAATTTCCATTTACCAGTCTTCCTGGCTCTATTAAATAGTCATCTGACTTATCTATGCAGGGCCTGAAGTTTATTATTCCACCAAGGAGCATCCTTTTCTGGTTACCTAATTCGAAGAGGACAATTATCCTCATACAATTTCTTCATTGAGTTATCTACTATATCCACAGCAAACTCCTAGTGATAAATTGATCTAATCCTTCCGGGTATACTTGCCAAGGCCTCTCCGAGATCTTCCCTATACCTATCACCGTTATTTGCTCTTGGGTTACTATACCCGATTGGATCTAATATGTCAGCTTTCAGCGAAACAGATATATGTCTATGATCTGATAGGGACGTCTCAGGCGATTATTGTCATTCATCGTATGCTTCGCTAATGGATACAGAACAAAAAGTTATGCGAATAACCTCCTGACAACTAGGTGTCACAAAGGTTGGTTCATATCCGCGATTTAATATAGTCAAATCGGTGGTTAAAAGGTAATCTAAAAGGGACTTACCTCTACTGTTGATGTTCTTAATGTTTCATATCGTATGATGCACTTTTGCATTACATCTAATACCCAGCGCCCATCCTTTCGAGCTGCAGTAGTCGACCAAGCATCTTAATTCCTCTGATGGTGGCTGAAATAAAGAGTCAAGTGGCAGGTATGCTGAGCATATCACTAAAGGTTTTCGTTTTTCTCCTCTTTGATGTTCGATTTTGATCGCTACCAGATCTCTATTACTGAACCTCGGTAGACTGACAAAACCTTGTAACACCAAGGTTCTTGTATTAGTGCAAAGGCCGTATGTTCCACTGTAACACGTCTGCTTATGAAGCAATTATATCTTTACAGTGGTAAAGATTTATTTGAATGAAATCCACTGGCGCTGACTTGGCGCTGTTTAGTACGAAGCAGCCTCAACCCTCGACTGTTTGGAAGGTGGCTGCTCTTCTGCCACGCCTGTAGCGTCCTTATGCTTAGTCAGGATCTTCATCTCGATTCTTCTTATCCCTAGATAAGGTCTGCAATCGACCTTTTTTATCAACTCGAAGACTGAAGGGTCCACACTCAAGATCAACTGAGTTGATTTGGTGTTACTTCACGTAGATTATAGTTTAATACTTCACCTTTAACGTGGGGTTTTGTACATTCATCCTGTTGAAGATGGCTGTACGTTCTTTGGAACCACCCTGTATCCAGCAATGAGCTTGGCAGGCTTGGGAAGGTCCTTGCAATTAACGATCTTGATTGCCGCAATTTCCCAAGGCCCCCCACTGCCGCTTGCTTTGATGAGTCATGTCCTAGACATCTTATCCGCGGAGAAGACTGTCAGCATCCCGCTCTTATACCGGTAATCCTCAAACCTTGGGGTAATGTCGCCGTGTTTTACGCCGACGATCATTTTCTCGAGTGCTTCCTAAATGACCGTTGCTTCCACCATGGTGTCCTTTTATTGCGGGAAGTTCTCCGTAACAGCGGCCATTTTCACCTGGCTTTGAAAGACGAGACTTTAGGATCCTCCTGAGTCTCCGACCTTAACCCCCTTACTCTTCCGGTCCTCCTTAGGAGTACTAACATCAGACCGAGACAGTTGTGGGGTCTCGGGTTTAGGAGCTGCCTGGTGCTGCATCTTAAGTTGCTGGCAATGGTACTTCCTTCTGTCGACAGTATTATACTTCCTTTTTTTTGGGGCCTCCTGCAACTCCATCTTTCTCAGTGGCTTTGGTTTCTGAGATGTGGCTATTTAAAGCCTCATCTCCGGCCGTCCCGCACGAGGTACTATGAATCGCATCGGCCCCTTTCTGACTCAAAGGTGATTTACCACCTTCGTAAATTTCCATCTTCTCATGAGAAGATGGAGTATTCATGGCAGGTGGCAATAAAGTCACTTGCCCGTTATCCCGGAACACCGTTTGAGTCACCATTCCCAGGTGACATTCAGCCCTCGACACGGTCAAATGCTACCCGATGTTCGCTGCTTAGTCGAATTCACACTGATACTTCCACCCTACTAACCATCAAATCCTACCCCTGAGGGTAGGCCTCCTCACCACGACCAGTTTTGAATTCTCCTTCTCCTTATTCAGGAAATTTAATTGCTTATTATAAGGAGTAGATGAGCTCACGCGTCAAATAGAGGAGGATTGTAATGTTTATTCAATTCTACGTTAAATGCCGGCTAGCGGAAGAAATTTCGCCTTATGTTTATTTAATCATTACCTGAAGAGTATCAATTTAAAATTGCGGATTTTTAGGAATTTTTTATTTAAACATTTTTTGTATTTCTCAAATGATAATTCAATACCGGGTTCTTAGAATACTTATTTACTAGATTTATTTTAAATCCAACAGGTCAATTGAAGTCTGTTGGCAATTGCATTTTCCAGTTAATCTGGGGGGTTATTTTGTGCACTGTGTGATAGTTGCTTAAATAAAAAAAACTGTATTCGGGAATTCTTTAATCCATGCAATTTGAGTTCGAGGCTGGTTCAAAGTTCGATAGGATGGGTACGATACTTTTACGCTTACCTCAGCTATAATGTTTTCCTCTACCTTTGTATTATAATCTAGATTGAACTTTTCTAATATGTGTTATTAGAATTTATCGATTCGACATTATCTTAGAAAAAATCATTCATGATGTAATTTAATAAATTGTATCCATTTTAAGAGATTTGAAATAATTTCAAGGATTTTAAAATACAGTTCAAAAATAATTTCGCCTATAATTAAAAGCAAATTTAAGGTTATAGCATATACTATTAATATAATTTATTATTTCTATTTATATTGTCATTATTTCTAAATTTATTATTATTTCTAAGTAGAAGAAAAACTGATTACCGTATTCAGGCGAAGTTTGATTACCTGCTAAATTTTTCAAAGGAAAATTATTCGTCTAGATTAAAAATTTATCTTTATTGTTGAAACTTCGTTTCCTATATTTTTTTTTGTTATATCTTAATTTTTTTGAAGGAAAGTGTAGATATTCTATTTTTAGCTGACATTTTATCTATTCTATTTAAATATGTGCACCTTTGCTGCATATTTTAAAAATTTGTTACACAATCATTTTTAAGTTACAGTTTTATTATTTTATTTTAACATTTATCTATTTAGTTTTCAAAATTTATGAACTTTTTTAAAAATTAGTTGTTTTAAAAGTTAATAATAGATGAAAAGTGGCTAAAACTGACCTGTGTAACTGAATAATTAAACATTTTCTTATTTCTTTTGGACGAATGTTGAGAGGACAACTTTATGTTGCTAATGCAGATTTCGAAACTGCAGATGAAAATTATGTAATATTTGCGCACTTCTAAATAAAAAAGTGCCTAAGTTAAATTTCAATTAAGATTAACATTAATTGAATGAATGAATTGAAAAAATAATGACTGGAAAATTGAGTGTTTATTATTTTATCTTACATGCTCTATTCTAAAATTCTTTATCATCAAGCGGTATTCGCCTACTGGAGTTTCAGCAACTTCTTCTTGGGTCAGTGGCGTAACGTTGCCGCTTTGGATGTTTATTTTCATCCGATTGTAGATGTTACCACCATATAATCCAGCAAGACTATCACTACTCTCCAATATTGCAAATACGTCACCATCGAATGTTGATAATACAATTTGTTCTTTTGTTACTTGCGACGGCTAATTTTAGTGAATTATTAACGGGAAAAGTGTATTTTCGAAGTCCAAATTGTCGATTTGAATTTCTTTTTGAGATTATCCGAATCAAATGAAGTTCATTAAGTTCATATTCGATTCCGTTAGAAAACAGAAGCATTGTAGGTTGAACAGTGCATCTGGCAGGAAGAGATCGAGAACTGTTGCGTATTAAGAAAAAGGAAGAAGGAGGTCTGCCATGAGGAACAACAGAACTAAGGTTGCCAGACGATGAACTCACTGACTGTGGAGTTAATTCTGCAAAAAAAAAAAAAACAACAAACAGAGCATTGCATCACTCCGAAAGCACGTTGGTAAAGGATGAACTTATTGTGTCAAAGTTGAGTCAATGAATGGCAAAAGGAGATAAAAAAATATTTCTCGGGTGCAAGTAGTGATCTGCTGTCCTTTTGTATTTGAGTGGCTCTTACAGCTCGGTTCAACCACTCTTGCGAAATATGTCCATATTTTCTTTTTGGGCCTGGCCCTTCAATTGTGTGTCAATAATAAGTGCATTGAGACGAAATCATCCCAGAAAACATCTTGAGAGCTGGCAAAATAATATTCGGGAACATTATTTTAAAAGGATCCTGGAAAACTTGTATTAAAAATTTTGTGTTTGAAATTGAATGCATTTTTACAAACACATATGGTGGATTTCTGAGAGAGATGTGTTTGCAATTATTTCAAGGGAATAACAAAAAATGCATACGATGTGACGGATATAATTTTTCGTAAAAAAATTACTGTTGCAAACTTTTAATAAATGTGTTGGAATCTCAATTCCGAAATTGAAGGTATCGCTACAAGACATGATGTATTGGCATCTTATAATATTTCGCAGAGTATTCGCGCGGCGGTGTCTCTACGAATTTTAACACTAACAATACATGTATTGCAGTTTCGACAACGCAATACCTTGACTGCAATTAAACCTTACGCTTGTGTGGTAAAAATGTATAGAAATAACTTATAGGAAGGCGTGCTTCCAAATGAAAAATGCCTATAAAAATGGTGCTGACAAAAAGTAGACTTCTGGTATGGTATACTTTTTTGAAAGTTTTCCTTTTAAAACTTTGTTTTTAAGCTGTCTATTAATTACGATTTCTCTAATCGATTTTCAATTGTATAATGGTTACCTTGATGGTTCTTAGACTCACTTGTCATCCCAAAATTTGCCAGAAAGTCTCTCTCTTTGGGCGGCATACATGAAGATATCTCTGTGCAAAGACAAAAAGGATATATGAATTTAAAATATGAGTTTTTTTAATCATTTTGAGCATCTAACAAAAATAGTTAAAAGGATTGTGAAATTAAAGGGTACCAGGTATATCTAAAAGATGCCGAAGTGGTGGCATCAAATTTAACTAGAAACTTCTAATTATGAACAACTTGGTGACAGAACGCGATTGTGTAGAATTGTGAAGCTTGTTTGCACAATAATGGACAGATTTTTTAAAACTTGCAAATCTACACACATATTTTATTGTTAAAAACAATAAAATACTAAATAATGATAATAATAGTAACAATGGTTTATTATCATAAAGTGTGCACACTACTTTACATTGAATATGTATGACCAGATGTGGCGAGATACTTACTATAAAAGAATATAAAACAATGATATTGATTTTTTATTTACTTACCAATAGAATTAAGAATAATGCCCATAGTCAATACAAGAGTATAAAATGTCATCATTTTATCAAAATTTAGGAAAACTTGATGAAGAAACCAGAATTTTTTGCGCAGTTGAATTAATTTATGTTTGAATGTTTCGTCTATATATAATTCTGTAAAACATTTGTCCTCTTCCCTTCCTGAGCATCAGTCGTATACCATCATAATTTTTAGCTTAGTCGCAAATAAAATATGAAGGAGTGTCACATAATTTATGTAATACAATTTAAACTCTGGAAAATTTATAATTATTATTTTACTTTGAGTAACTCAGATAATTTGTTTTAAATGAAAAATATGTTTTAAGATTACGCTACATTAGTAAACTCATAGATTTTAATCATGTTTGAATAGCAAACAAAAGAATCCGTTTCCTAATTAATATGAATATGTGGCGTTATTATTTAGTTTCAGGTTGTTTGGCTTGAAAATTCTCATTTCCGTTTGTCTTTTTTAATTTTGTGGCTGCTCCAAGGCCGGAATTCTTTTACCAAAAAAATTAATACACATGAATTGTTTGCCTTCTTGTGTAATAAAAATAGCAGAACATTTATGTCTTTAATTTTTTTTCGAGTTCAGAAGATATCAAAACGTGGACATTTAATAGAAACTTGTAGGAGAAGGGGGTCAAATTTTACCCGGAGCTAATATCTTCTGTTATGAGAATGTCATAAAATTTATTTATTTTGTTGAACATTTGTCTTGTTCATTAAAAATTCAACTATTTGGGTGAAAAATCGTTTCTTTAGTTTGAAATTCTCTTTCTCAAACCGATGATTTAGCTATTTCATTCTTGGCAAAAATTTTTCTTTCTTAGTTTCAAATTTATGTATTCATTTGTATTGGTCTATGGAAATATTCTTATAGGAGAATAAAGACGATCTATATTTGCTTTGACACTAAAAATAATAGCTGGAGCGCTCAGAGATAATTTTAACTATTTCGAAAGTCTCTATGGTCTATTTCATTCTTTCAATATAATTTTTTAATGTATCTTAAAACTGCATGCAATCAACTTGTTTTCGAGAATCTTAGTCTCTGCGCGAAGTACAATGAGTATCGAGGATTTTCATCAACACGAAACACTTTGGATCGGCAGATAAAATTGGCTAATCTAACTTGGTCGTTAAAATACAATTCCTAGCCCGATTTCAATCTAGTCAGTTAAATATTTCAAAAACTATAGGTTGCTAGAACCAAGCTCAACAAACTATCACTTTAGACGGCTCTAGCATGATCCAAAGTCCTTCGGCAAGTATGCTAACGATGCCCTTAAATTCTCTTTTGACAAGAGGGGTGCCTCTATTTTATGCAATCACATCAGATCTGAACGGCGCAATCGCCAATTCATGCAGCATGCTTAAAATAAGATTGTACTAACGCCAGGTGCTAAGAGTAGAACTCCTAGTTCTGCATCCAGTCTGAATCTAGACAATCCTTGCTCGCCAGCGAGCCCGCCAATGCCTTTTCAGACTCAGCATCCCTTTTTTGAAGGAGAGTTTCCCGTGTAAACCCCCGCGTTACGAGAAAAGTGTGGATTCTGATAGGCTGGGTACTAAGAGTTGCTAGTGATTAGGAGATAGACGTTTACCCTACAGTACTTACAAGACACTTGTAACCTTTTAAGCAGATTCTCTATCAAAAACAATGCCAGCTTTTAGATTTAGATTTTATTTGAATTGAATGTTTGCTTTAGAGGATTATGGCGAAAAATTTCTACTCTAAATTCCACCTCTACCATCTTCTTTTCATTTGCCATTGTGCAAGATAGTCCTGGCAAATCATGTCTGTGACCTTCTAAGTTGCCGAATTTAACCACATTTTCAATAGCTTTGCAATATTAACAAGATTGCGTCAATGCATACACAATAATGTACAACCACTGGTATACTTCTAAGACAGAACTTCAAAGTTATTACCTTCTGAATTTAGTTTCACTGTCTACTCTATGTATCTAAAACTTCCTTCGAAATGCTCTGAACGCTTCAGCATATATATTCACTCCGGCAAAGCAGCTCTGCATGAGGTAAGCAGGAGAAGTAAGGTCCGTTCTGCTAGCACCTCCACAATCGAATTTCGATATTCCTTTTATGTCTGAATTTTGGGCTATTTTTGGGCTATT
>JAAAKG020142863.1:0-11507 GCA_010014905.2 Druon quercuslanigerum
AATATTGGCTTAATTTTTAAAAATAATTACATAAAACCTGAAATTCTTCAAATTAAAATAAATCCATACAATTCCTATTCATTAATTTATTTTATTTTAAGGATTATAAATTAATTTGATTTTGAATGGCGCGCGTAAAAGTTTGACCAATGGGAGAATTTATCCAGTGGTAAGTCAAAATGATACGCGCGCAGGCGGCCACGACTGGCATCACTGCTGCGAGGCAGATTGCTACATGTGATTTTGTTATTCGGTATTATTTTCTCTTTTAACCATGTTACTTCATGGATGAGTAAACGTTAGACCCGCTACATTGTATATACAGTCTAATTTTTTTTGTATAGTGTTAGTAGAGTGTGTATACTAAAGCAATTCCTAAATAAGTACTTGCATTCTTTAATTGTAAATCTTTAATCACAATGGCATTTCGAAATCTCTTACGGTATTAAGTTTGTGTTGGACGATTTGCTCCTCGTCTCATAGCTCGAATCGACGGACAGACGAGATGGAGAAGTTACATATTTGACAAGGATATGCTCTAATTGCAATCGATCGATTCGTAACAAAATCGCTGCTATGGAGAAGGATCCAACATGTTTAAGACTGAATGTCTTAACGCAGACTAAAAGTAACACTTGCCTTTTCTGCAATTCCGCTGATAATACACAAAGATTATCAGTCGAATGCAAGGTAAATGTTTTTATTTTATGCAATATTTACATCCCGGAAAACGTAAGATCATGTCCGCATCATTTAAATGATGGAAGTTTTATTCTTCAGCCACTTTTACAGGGCTTACGTTCCATTAAGAGGCCATACGTAATAAGAGGCCCACTTCTGCAAGCACGTTTGCAAGGACTTCGTAACTTAGCTTTAAGTCAGACTAGACTTGTTGACGAAAATAGCCTGACTGACACTGAATTTGAATGTTCTTGTCTTGTAACCAAAGAACAGTTTCGAGAATGCGTCAAGGTCTATCTGATGCTTTTCTCAAGGTCATGTTTCAATATCCAAGCAGACAGTCAGTTAGTGGAGCCATCGCCATGGTCAGACAATCCTTAATGCAACGTTTCGTACCAAACAACATCGGATTTGACGCAATTGTGAGAGAAGATTATGTTGCCAGGCATGTTACTGATTTTGCTAATCAATTATATAATCCGGAACCACAAAATCCTCGAGTTATTGCGTATATTGATTGCTCATACTTTTACACTCATAAGAGCAGCAACTTCAGGGCTCTGCGACAGTCATATTGTGTTCACAAAGGAAGGCACTTAGTCAACCTATATTAATAGTTGCACCTGATGGTTACATTCTCGAAATTCAAGGACCGTACTTTTCTGACAGCCGTAATAATGATGCTGCTATATTACAACATGAATTCGCAATAGACGCTGACAGAATGAGAAGGTGGTTCCAAGAAGACGATATTGTCATTGTTGATAGGGGATACCGAGATGCCACTAATCTTTTGGCGCGTTTGGGTATTATCTGGAAAATGCCAGCTCTTCTTCCACGACATCAGCATCAACTTACAACAGAAGATGCTAACGAATCGCGTCTAGTGACAGAGTCTAGATGGATCGTCGAAGCTAGGAACGGACACATCAAATAAATTTTCAAATTCTTTCATCAAGCAGTACGGATACAACTTGTTCCTAATCTAGGCGATTTTTGTCGGATAGCTGGAGCTATACTTAACATATACCATCCATTAATTTTCATGGAAGGAGCTGATACCGAAATGGCCAATGAATTACTTGAAAATCTAAGGAACCGAATGTCGTGCTAGCGCTGGTTGAGGCAGAAAACCTTAAGACAAGGAACGCCCAACGATTTAGATGTGGGTCAATTATTAGATTTCCCAGTCCTGACGCTTGAATTCTTAAAAGAACTCACAGTTGGGGTTCATAAAGTTAAACTTGCACCTTCTTACGTGCAAGACAAACTGCAAAGAGACAATGACGAAGAAGTCCACATTAAAATGCTACAAGGGGATAATCGAGTACCACAGCCAGGATTTATAAGAATCAGAGTTTTTTCTCTATTTCGAAACGTGTCTACGCATCAACTCTGGATTGTATATAGTCCGAACGGTGATGATGAGGTGGACGATAGTATGGCTGACGATGAAGAACTTACTCCTATAGGAGGATATTATTGAACATGCCAGTAAGGTGCTCGAACGCTTGGAAGTTGTGCACATATAAACAGTGTATTATGGTTCTTGGGGTATGCTCGGCATCAAGAAAGAATTCGCTTTCCATCACAAAGACCTATTCAGACCATAAATGGCGCAGGAAATCTATTACCAGCAAGAGATGTTGAGTTACCAGAAGCTGCCTTCATTGGCTAGAATCGATGACATCCTGGTCATCTCTTGCCTTCTTTGGCTAGATAATGACTAAACCTCGCTCATGTCTTGCCTTTATTGGCTAGTATTTGACAACATCCTGGTCATAACTTACCTTTATTGGTCGGATATTGGCTCAGTCTTGCTCATATCTTGCCTTCATTGGCTAGATAATGACTAAATCTCGCTCATGCCTTGTCTTCATTGGCCGGACATTGCCTAAATCAAGCTAAAGCCTAAATCATGCCTTCATTGGCTAGATAATGACAACATCCTGGACAAATCTTGCCTTCATTGGCTAGATAATGACTAAATCTCGCTCATGTCTTGTTTTCATTGGCTAGTTATTGACAACATCCTGCTCATATCTTGCCTTCGTTGGCTGGATACTGACTAAGTCTCGAGCATGTTTTGCCTTCATTGGCTAGATAATGAATAAATCTCACTCTTTCTTGCATTAATCGGCTAGATATTGAAAACATCCTTCTCATGATTTTCCTTAATTGGCTGGCTATTGACTAAGTCATTCTTATTTCTTGCCTTTATAGGTTCTATATTGATTTCCTTTTCATATCTTGTCTTTATTGGCCGAATATTAGCAATAAATGACAAGTTCACATTTAATGACCTTGAAAAATGACCTGTGTCTCCAGGTTATGACTTTCTTTGCATTTCCCCGGTAGAGCCCAATAACTTTCATAGGGAACATTTTTTTCGCTGATCGAGACATTGAGAACTACAATTTTACGAAGTTTATTTAAAATCGACCGAAAGCCATTTCATGTACATTTGCTGCGGGGTCCCTTAGATTGCGACTGTGCCCGCAGCTCCCGCGGGAGCAGAAGGATTGACGGTCCTTCTGAATGAGGCTATGGGAATGAGAGCGGCCAATAAGCCAAAGAAAATGAAAGTCATTAAGTTTTCCCTGAAAAGGAAACTGAGCAGGGAAGCGTAGCAGGCTAGTAGAGCAAATGCGGGGCTGGAACATCGGCATCTACAACGCCGACAGCAGCACAGTCGTCCAGAAGAAACAGAGAGAGAGAAGCTAGAAGGACACCCCATCGAGGGTGGGGGGGATAAGCCTATGGAGAGGCACCAGACAGTCCAGCAGTCGGCGAACAGCGAGTCTTCGGGGGCTGGATTCACATCTGCCGACAGGACTAATCCCCTGACGGTAGACGAATACGAGCTACTTTCTGCTCACTGCGTAGCGGTTTAAGCTCTTCAGGTTGGCCCCGTGGAGAGTGTTAGAAATATTGTCCCCAGATCAATGACTAAAACTCGGTACCTCATTCTGTAGGGAAAGGGTCTTTGTATTTGTCGTAACCTAACCAGCGGCAAAAGTTTGGCTACACAATATAATTTCTAAAAAGCACCTCTGTGGTTCTGCAGAGGTGCATTGGGACGAGATACGCAGGTATCTCGCTAATCCCGGAACCGGAGATATCTCAAGGGGATTAAAGCAAGCTGGTTTTTATTACACAGACACGAAGACCGTCAAACTAATGACCTGCATACTGACGAAGGGAGTCAATGTTGTCCCGCTGCTAAAGCTTTGTTTGAGAGACGTACATTGGAAAATTGCAGAATAAGATTCTTCATCTTTTGCTGGAATGCGATGCTAACTTTTACCTTACTTTATGCGGCAGCACGGACATCAATTTAAGAGGTAATGATCGATTGGAATAACTTACCAATACTAATTTAGATATTCTTAATATGGAGAAACGGTCAGGGAGAAAGTATTCGACATCACTCTGTACCGGTGATTTTAAGGACAATGTCAAGAAGTGGAGAGTCTCAAATGAACTTACTATCTCAGCCGATTCACAAATAGAGTTCGAGTTACAATCCGTCATACCCGTGGTCTCTAAGTGGGCAAGAAATCCACAAGAACGGACTGGCACTGGGTTTCGATGCTGGATATGGGAGCCAAGATTTTTACACAGCCAACAAATCTACTCATGGAAGTAATTGTCTATCCATAAGAGTCTGAAAGGGTAAGGTGACACACTGGTGGAACGGGAAACTCTAAGAGCTTCGCAGGGAAGCGGAGAGAGGTTTAGACGTGCCAGTACTGGAAAACGGATGAACTATGGACCTCATTTACAAAGATTAGAGATGAAGCAAGAGATCTGGACCAACTTTTATACAGACATATAAAAAGAAGCAGAGGCGGCTAGGCAAATCACAGAATGATCTGAATATCTAAAACCTAAAAAACAGATATAGATTTGGATATACACAGCGATCCTGCGACGCAGCCTGACCTATGTGGCGGTGGTCTGGTGGAGCAGGGTTGAACTTTCCACTGTGAAGTCTCGACTGAAGAGCATCAGGGGATTGATTCTAAGAGGCCTCATGGATGCCTTGAAGTCGACACTCACGATGACATTGTGAACACTAACAGAGTTGGAACCCCTCCACCCCACCATCAAGGCCGAAATCGTTAGTAGGCAGACTCTGAGCATGCTCAGGGACAAAAAGTCTAATCGCCATCACTTTATCAAGAAGTATCGTGTTAAATTATCTCTAAGTATCTCTACGCAGGAGGAATGGGTTAACGGAGAGACACAACTGCTCAGCGATGAAAACAACTGGTTTACACATGGTCCCATGAACAAAGAGAAAACAGGAACCGGTTTATATCGTCAAAAAGTGGAATAGGCTTCATAATCCCGACAGGCCTCTTCGCCACGGCCCTGCAGTCTGAGATCATGGATCCACTGAGCATACAAGACACAGAAGTATAAAAACAATCCGCATCTGCTTACACAGTAGGGCTGCTATAATGTCCCTGAATAAAACAGCGTCTACGTCGAGACTTATACGGAAGTGCATTGAGACACTGAACAATCTAGCGAAGGAAAACCGAGTGACTCCACTTTGGATCTCTGGACACAGCAGCATTACTGAGAATGAGATATCGGTCAGGCTAGCAAAACTGAGTTTTAAGCTAAACTCTGACCGAGCAAAGGAAACACACAAGCTCGAGAGGAACAAAGTAAAAGTTCAAATAGAAATGATTATAGGACCTAGAAACCTCGGATATCACAGACATAAGACAGAGCTGGCGGAAAGCCCCCTCTGTTGTCTGTACGGAAGGAATGATAAGACAACTATTCATATCCTTTGTCACTGTCCCACAACTGCATCAGTGAGTCAGAAATATCGGCCAATAGAACGGATGCGGTACATGCCATAAGAAGAGGGGGTTGGGTTCACTCGTAGGCTCATATAAGGACGCAACGGGATCACCGAAGCGGCAGGGGCTCTTATTGAATAATCTCCGGAAAGAATAAACATACTGCCAGTGTAAACAGTAAACATAACCTATTGTTGTGTTTAGTATTGTAAACGTTGTAAATGTGCTTTGAAAGTATGCAGAAGAGCCTAAACGGTACTTAAAATGTCTAGAATTTTACTAAAAGCAGGATTGATAAAGTTTCACGGTGTGAATGTCCCAAAAGTCGACATACGCGGATGGTGAGAAACTCTTTCTCTTACAAACTCTTTCTTACTTAAGTCACTCATAATAACTTATTGTAACTTACTGCCCACGTGATTTTATATCAGTAGAGGCTCTAAGCAGAGTTTCTAGGAGGCTAAAGTATCTCATGTTTCCGACATGTGATTGAGAAAAATTTAAGTTTATCATGGAAAACATCTCATTCTTACTCTCTTAATTTTTAATGAGGTTTGTTTGCGACTGACTGATGCTTTTCGACAATTTTAAGTAAAGAAATGTCATTCTTGGAAATCGTAATTTGAATTTTTGCCAGCTGTCTGCTAGATAATTCATTAGTCAATGGAGCAATTGCAGATATTGTTTGAGCGGTTTACAGGATGCGACAAAAATTTTACGTTTCAAGGTCACATCATTTTCGAATAGGGCTTTCGATACTTTTTACTCTATATTTTTTTAACAAAAATGAAGTATTTAAACAAATTTGTTGAAGGCACTAAGCTTTTCATAATTTTATGCAGTATTCAAACATATATTATCTAAAATTTATGCAACGACCCTTATTAGTATTTTCAAAACAAAATTTTAATACAAAATCATAAAGTTTCGAAGGCATAAGCTTTCTGAACATTTTGGGTTATCTTAGAATTCCTAACCGTGAATCAGCGTTTTTAAAGAAAACTGGGAACTGGGTTCTATTAGTCATAAATTATTAAATTTTGATGAATACATTTTGTTAACAGCTTGCATTTTTCGCTCTTAATATCGTTTTCTTAAACGTAAATTGAAGTTTTAAAACAAAAACCAAAGTAATTTTCAACTTCCATTATTTTTGAACAATTTAAGTTACGCTGATGTTTTGGATTAAAAATTAATATTTTCAAACAAAAGTATTATAATAGGAACAAGATTTAGAATCTCTCAAGAGTAGATTTTATTTCAGTTGGAATTTTGCACGAAAAGACGGCATTTTCAGTAAAAACTCATTATACTTCAAAAAAGTTTAAACTCTTTTGTATAATTGAAGATACGGATCAAATAATCAGGCGACCGCGTGAAACGCGTGTAAGTATTGTCCAAACGGTCGAAGTGAGGTCAAAAATTTTTATCCTATTAACAGTTTTAGAGAAAAAAAAATATTTACCGCTTTTCCTGAAACTTTTCGATACCGCTTTTCCGAAACAGAAAATGTAAATCATTTGAAAACTGGTACATAACTGTTTTACATCCAAGCGAAGCCATCAGAGTCGTTAAAATTGTTCAATTTATTAGTTGTTTAATTAGAATTAATAATTATTAGTGCTCTATCAAACCTGTTACTTCAAATTTTCCACATACGAGGAAGTTTTAAAAATTAAAGTTTCGATAAACGTCCAGGGAAGAACTCGTAAACGCGTCGCCAGCTTTACTACGAGCACTCACAGCATGGAGATTTTCTTCCCTGTCACATACTTTGTCGTGAAAGAAAGTGTTTCTGATAAAAACAAAGTAAAATAACAAAGTTTAAAATCTGTTAATTACACTTAAAGCAATTATTTATTAATTCAATCACATGTTGAGTACAGAGTCTACATAATATATTACCGCTTGTAACTGCGGTGAAAGGAAAAAACATATTTGTCATTTTGATTATGATAAACTTAGAACACAGGGTTTATATTGAAAATTATATTTATTTATATACGTACACGCGCTTGAAAAATTACTTTTTCTGAATCTACTTTCTAATCTACCTTTGAGGGATTTTTTTGCTCTCCCTGAGCAGAATGAATTTACTTCTCGTCTTCCGTTCTTTTTCTGCTCGAACTTTTTTATCTCCCTTCGTTATACTTTTGCCAACGAGGTTGTCGAAAAAATATCTCCCTCGAGGATTAAAATATTCATATAATGATTTGACGTCTGTAATTTTCTCGGTCGCATTAATCCATCAGTTAATTTATATATTCATTTATTACATAATATTTATTATGACGAATTTATTTTGGTATGGAAAAATTGACGAATATATTTACTTTTTTTGTATCGAAAATGATGAAATTGAACTCCAGAAAAAAAATTAAAAAAGAACGATAACAAATGTAAAAAATAAAAAAAAACAATTCGCCAAAGAATTTCCGTACTGCTATAGCCCGTAACAGAGCTTGCGTTACGTGTACATCTTACAAAGTTATAAACATAGCTGGTCCGAGTAAACGGAAAAATTTATTTTATGGTCTAGTCTACAACTTCTATACTGGAAGTTTTTCGAAACTTTAATTTTGAAAAACTTCCTCGCATGTGGAAAATTTGAAGTCACAGATTCGACACAACACTAAGAATTATAACTTTAATTAAACAAACAAACATTTGAACGTTTTTAATGACTCTATTTGCTTTGCTTGTATGTAGAGCTGTTATGTATACACTTTCAAATCATTTCAATTCTCCAAAAAATACGCGATTTAATGTCCTTTACATCACTATATTTTTTATTTTGTAATTGGATGAAAAAAAAATTTCGACCTTACTTCGACCGTTCGGACAATACTTGTACGCGTTTCACTCGCTCGCCCGGTTATTCGATCCGTGTCTTCAATTGTAGGTTAAGCTGGCCATTTCACTTACGAAAAAGAAGTATAGGTAAGTATCAGGCCCAGTACTGTTTTCGCGAAATTGGGTTTCCAATACTTATTCGCAAAAATAGTATTATATCCAGTACTTTGAAATTAAGAATAATCTGAAATTTGTTACTTTAAACAAAAATCATTAGAATTTAAAGACGATTTGAGATACTAAACAATTTTATGTTATATTACTATTTTTCGTCGGAAATTATTAATATTTCAAAAAAAAAAAGATTGGATTTTGAAGTGTATTCACAATTTTTCAACAGCTTTAGATTGTGCTATTCCCCAGATAGAACACAAATGTGCCTGAATATTCCTGGAATATTCCAATGGATGGTCAACAAAATTCTGAAAAATATTCCAGCAAGGTTCCTGGATGTAGATAATTGTCGGCATATCTATGAGGATTACCAAGGGAGGTTTGGATATGTTCGCGAGGAATTAAATTCATTAAATTAATTAAATTTATTGCTAATTTGCATTGAATACAACAGATAGCGTCAGTGTACGTTAGTGAGTAGTTTTGATGTCAAGTTAGATCCATGTACCCTACGCCGAGCCACGGATATGTGACGGAGCAGGTTCCCGAGGTGTTCTGTGCTCACGCAGACTGTGTAAATACATTCTGACGTTCTGATAGTTCACTCGAAGTGGGAGGCAGTCGCGAGTAAGCACGACGGCGATCTCGTGTCGAGCAGCAGTGAGACTCCGATGCTGGAAGCCAAATGAAGCCGACCGGATTATTTTGTGCGATTGAATCAGCCTTTCTTTGACCCTAAAAACAGCGCCTTCTGATACTCGAGTACATGTCGCGAAGTAGTATCTCTAGTTCACTGTAGTAATGTTAATGAAAAAGAGCAGTGAATATCAATTCATTTTAATCAGGATTGTCATATTATGGTTTTAAATTAATTATTTACTATAATACTATAATGAAATAAATAAGTAAAGTCTTTTTTTATTGGGTAAAAGTAATAATTTTATTTGTCTTTTACACGAATTATTTAAAGGACATTTTTAATTACACTTAATGTAGTTGGACAGACATTCACAATTTTTAACAATGCAATACCTCATACATTTACAAAATATAAAACCTTCTTTTGAAACAGAACTTCCAGCAGATTCCTATGATCCCTTTTGAAGTTTGCAAATGTAAGAGGTATTGTATTGGTGAAAAGTATAAATGTCGGCCTGATTAAGTTAAGTGTAATTCAAAATGTCTTTCAAATAGTTCATGTAAAAACAATTATATTTATTACATTTACCTAATTTTTTAAATTATTGTTGGCCCAACATTTATAAGAAAGATCATTGAAGAATTTCGGATTATGTTAGTTATTTTCATAAGAAATGTACATTTTCATTCAAATGTTATCAGATTTTAAAAAAGATTCATAATGTTTTAAAAATTTTAAGCTAGATTGGCATTTTAAATCAAAAAGGGTATTTTTTAACAAAAATTATTGTAATTTAAATAAGATTTAGAATCTTTTACAATGTTGTATTGTGTCAGTGTTTTTCGTCGAAAAAGATTAAATTTTTAACATTTAAAAATTCAACTGTTAAAAATTGAAGGATATTGAGAATTGGAGAAAATTGAATTTTCAACAGTTTCAAATTTTTCAATTTTCAGCAGTTTAAAATGGAACTGTTGAAATTTTATTAACCTTACTTTATGTGATGTTTTTAATTTAAACTCGCTATTATTAATAAAAAATCATTAGATTTCCAGAAATATTTACAATGTTTGAAATACGCTGGGTACAATTTCAAAGTTACATTTCGGACGTACAGTTTTTAGGTGAGTTCGAGAAAATACTAGTGATTTGAATAAGAAATTTTACGTTATTTTACTTACAAATGTCTGAAATCCTCGATCTCTACAATTCACAAAAAAAAAACATTCGCTGTGGGAAATCTTTTCCATTCAAACCTCACACATTTTCTTGAAGCTTCAAACAAGTTTATGGGATTAAAAATATGAATTATGAATGGAATATATATTACAATGACGACTCAGTGGATAAATTTCTTTCTCAAAACGATCTACATCGGTAAGCAAAATGGCTACACCGGTGAGCAAAATGTTCTCAATGGTTATCAAAACATTTTGATTGCCTCTCTTACTACTAGCACCATCTCCACGTTAACGGTTACTATGTTAATATCCTATTGGGTCAGTGTGATTGTATCCAATGCCTGTAAACGGTAGGCAATCTCAGGTTTTGCATTATAATTTTTAAAGAAAAATATTACTCGATGTACAAGGCCTCCTGGCCGGGTGCCCATTGTACGTGTAAACTGTAAAGGCACGTCACTCACCCTCCGGGTCGGTTTCGCCTAGCATTCAAGTTCGTGTTGAGCCTTCAAGCTCGCAGTGAATAAAACTCCAATTTGACCCCTCAAATGCAAATATAATATTTTAGTATTTTTTAATATTTGTTCGTCGACTCTAAATATTAATTCCTGATACATGGAGCTTTGTAATTATTTACATTTTAAAATATACTTTTTTGAAATATTTCGATATAATTTGACTCTAGGGACTCGAAAATTCATTTGTTTTAAATGTACGTGTGTGTTGTGTTGTGAGTGTGTGTGCGTGTATGCATGAGACATTATTCTGTTTATCATATTTTAAAATGTTCTAATGAGAAGAACTGTTTGAAGTGAAACTTCTTTTGAGACAGGAGTGAACTAAAAAAAAGCGACCGAAAGTACGAACGGAAGTCTCTGTCTATCTCTTATACACTGCCGGTCAATTAGTATCATTACAAAGCTCCATGTATTATTATTATTATTATTATTACACCATTAGGTTGTTTCCCTTTCGGGGTAGGCGTGACTCACTTGGTGGGTAGGGGAGTAGTGTGAGCAAGGGGCTATAAAATTTTTAGATTGATCTAGAATTCTCGTGTTATTTATTTAGATAACACGTTCATTCCACGACACTGCTCCGAACCAGGTTGCTGATCAAACTCTCTAGCAATCACCCCAAATGAAGATCCTCACAAAGTCGTCATGTGAGGTTCCCCACTTCGGTCCATTAGTATCCAAGGTCTTTTGTTTCAGGCGT
>JAAAKG020142864.1:0-11507 GCA_010014905.2 Druon quercuslanigerum
ATGAGGATTGGCATGGGGTGACTTTGGCGATTCGGTACGGACCTCTAAGTACCCTCTGATGACTTTTCATCGTAAAGGCACTCTTGGAACGCATCGGTATTGATTTTAAGCCTATTTTTGCAAAACCTTAAATTTTAGTGTTTTTTAGTGAAATTTCGATTCCGATTTCAAAATTTCAAAGTGCGCTGCCTTAAGTAGCTGGAAATTGACTAACTCTCTCATGTCTTACCTTCATTGGCCGGATATTGACTAAGTCCAGCTGACGTCTTGACTTCTTTGGCAGGACATTTTTAGGTCCTGTTCATTTTTGCCTTCAATGGCCGGATATTTTTAATGCCTGCTCATGTCTTGTCTTCATTTGCCGGATATTAACTAAGTCCTGCAGATGCCTTGCCCTCTTTGGCCGAATTTTTTTAAGTCCTGCTCAAGTCTTGCTTTCTTTGGCTGGATATTGACTAACTCCTGCTCATGTCTTGCCTTCAGTGGCCGGATATTGACTTATTTCTGCTGATGTCTTGCCTTAATTGGCTGGATATTGAGGAACTCTTGCTCATGTCTTGCCTTCATTGGCCGGATATTTTTAATTCCTGCTCATGTCTAGCCTTTATTGGTCGGATATTTTTAAGTCCGGATAACTTTAGAAGTTCAAAGAATTTAAACAGTTTCAAAGCTTTCGCAGCTTTCAAAATAATTAAAACAGTTCAAAAGAATTCAATTTAATTTCCAAAGCATTCAATAGATTTCAAAAGACTTCTAAAGGATGCCGAAGATTCATAAGGATTTAAAAGAATTAAAAGAAATAAAATATATTCAACGTATTTAAAATAATTCATATGAATTTCAACAATTTAAAAGAATTAGAAGAATTCAAACTAATCGAAGGGAATTGATGAGAATTCTAAGAATCCAAATCAATTCAAACAATTTAAGAGAATCGAAAAGTATTAAAATAATTTAAGAGAGTTCAAAGTATTTAGAAGCATTAAAATGGATTTAAAAGAATGCAAACAAATTCAGAAGAATTTAGAAGAATTCAAAGAATCTAAAATATATTTAACGAAATCAACTTTTTTTTTAATTTTAAGTTGTTAATATCAATGTTAAGTGATACTTCATTTTTGATTTGAAATAATTTAAAGCATGCAAACCATGCAACAGATTGCAAAGAATTTGAAAGAATGCACAGAATTTAAACAAATTCAAAAGAATTAACAAGAATCCAAATTTATTCAAAGAATTCAAAAGATATCAAAATCATTCTGGAGAATTAAAATCATTCCAAAGATTCAAAAGATTTTAAAGAATTTTAAAGATTCAAAAGAATTGAGAGAATTGAAAAGAATGTGAAGAATCCCACGAGAGGCGATTAAAGAGGCTCTCTTGCACAAAAACTCTATGGGAAGCCCTCATTTTGAATTCGAATGACAATTAGAATTCCTGTGATATACTAATAATATTTTTACATTCTGAAAGAGAAAATAAAAAATTTTCGATAGTTGTAAAAAAATAATAATCGATATTTCCTGCATTTTAAATTAGTTCTTGTTGATCTTAAGTTGTTGATATTAGTGCTAAGTCACACTGAATTCTTGAATTTTAAAATATTCTAAGAATTTGAAACAATGCTAAAGTATTGCAAGAATTCAACAGAATTCAAAGAATTCATGAGCATTTAAAGAATCCTAAAGTACTCCAAGAATTTCTATGAATATTTCAAATTTTTAATTTTTTAATTTTGATCTTAGAATATGCTTAATTTTTGAATTCCAAGAATTCAAAAAATTTAAACGATTGAAAATAATTGAAAATATTCCAAAAGTATTACAAGAAATCAAAGGAGTTCGAAGAATTCAAAGGAATTCGAAGAATCCAAATAAATCATTTCTAATTTTAGTTAATAATATTAACGCTAAGTAATACTTAATTTTTGAATTCAAAGAATTCAAAAGAATACATAGATGTGACAAGAATTTAAAGGATTCAAATGATTAATAAGGAATCAAAAGAATTTACAAGAAGTCAAAGAATCATAAAATAGTTTAAGAATTTAAACCTACTTTTAATTTCAGTTTGTCGTTTCTAATTTTAAGTAATACTTAATATGTGAATTTAAAAAATTAAAAAATGCGCAAAGAATTCAGCAGAATGCAAACAATTCAAAAGAATACACAGAATTAAAATGAATTTAAAGGATTTAGGAAAATGAAAAATAACTCAACGAATCAAAAGAATTCAAAGAATCTGAACGTATTTAAAGACTTTAAATGAAATCTTCCTAAATTTAAGTTGTTAATGTAAATGTTAAGCAATGCTTAATTTTTGAATCCAAAGAATTCAAAAAATTTAAGGCATGAAAACAATGCAACAAATTGCAAAGAATTCAACAGAATACGCAGAATTAAAACGAATTCAAATGATTCAAACAAATTTATAAAGACTTAGAAGAATAACAAATAATCCAAAATTATTTAAAGAATCATAAATAAACCAAGGTCTACACTTGAACAAATGGAAAGCTAGACGGTCGATAAGGGCGGATGCCTTTTCTTAGTGAGTGAGAATAATTAATATAGTTTATGTGAATAAATTAAATAAATTTGAAGCATGTAATTTATAAGTTTACTTTTAAATGCTTAATTTTTTGTTAAGTAATAAGTGATTCTTTATTTCCAAATTGAAGAATTTTAAACAGATTCAAAAAAATTTAAAGAATTTGAAAGAATTCTAAGAAATTAAAAGGATTAACAGAATCTGCATGCATTCAAAACACTCAAACGAAATATTTTCAATTTTAAGGTGTTAATATTAATGTTAAGCAACAATTAAGTGTTAAATACAAAGAATTCAAAGATAAAGAGCATTAAAAAGAATGCAACAGATTGCAAATAAGTTAATAGAATACAAACAGAATTCAAAACAATTTAAAGGATTCAAAATAATTAAAAAGAGTTGGAAAAATCATTTAATATAAAAAAATTTAAAGAATCCAAAAGTATTCAAGAAATTAAAATGACTTTTTACCGTCCCGTCGTTGCTAATACGTAATTGTTGATTTCAAAGCATTAAAAAGAATCCTAAACTATTTAAAGAATTTAAAGAATTCATAATTGTTTGAAGAATTCTAAATAACTGCACGAATAACAAATGAAACAATTGCAAACGATTCAAAAGTACTTAAAATTTTTTTAAGAATTAAAAAGTATTCTAAAAGTTTGAAGAATTTTAAAGCGTTTACATGTTTTAATCAATTCCGAAGAATGAACAGAATTAAAAGATTCAAACGACTTTAAAAGAATTTAAAAGAATTCGAAAAATCCCAATGTATTCAAAGAATTAAAATCAATTATGCTTAATTTTGAAGTACACTTAACTTCCAGTTAAGTTAAAACATTTGAAATGAAAACAGTGGGGTTACGTCAAATTCTCCCTTACCCCACCAATGTCTAGTGGGGCGGAGAAGATGAACAAGTGCGAGTGTATCTGTGTCTATGCTGCTAAGTGTCACATGTTGCTAAGTGGAGTGGATGTAAAATGTGAAATAACTGGGCGGTATTTTTTGATATATCTGATCGTTGACATAACTAGGCTTTGACTTAACTGGAAGGTGAGTGTATTAAAATTAATGTTAATTATCACTTAATTTTTGAATTCAAAGAATTCAATGTATGAAAACAATGGAACAGGTATCAAAGAATGCAAAAGAATACATAGATTTTAAACGAATTCAAAGAATTCGATAAAATTGAAAAGGAGTCAAAGAATCCAAAAGTATTCATAGAATTAAAATGAGTTTTTAATTTCATGTGGTTAATTTTAATTTTAAGTTATAATGAATATTTGAATTTAAAAAATTAAAAGAAATTCAACGGAAAGCCCGGTACCACATTATCACAAGCTCAGTGGAACTTAGTCTTTCAAAACATGGGGAATGACAGCACACTTTTCATGGGCGACTTCAATGCACAAAGTTCCAATTGGAATTGCTCGTCTACTGATCTGAATGGTGAAAGACTGGGTAACTCTATAGAAGCATTAGACCTCTCTACCCATAACGATAATGCTCATTCATATATTGATATGTATAGAAATTATAAATCAAATATCGACCTCATTTTTTCTACCATTTCTATTGCCGATAAAATCAATCTTGAGATCTGTGGTAACACTTGGGGTTCCGATCATTTTCCGGTTTTCATCAATGTGAATGTTGACAAACACATGTATACAAAGAAAACACATAAATTGAACTCCTTACATACAAGCTGATTACAAGTTGCTGAATACCTGAAAGAATCGTTTAATACATTTTTTACAGTAGAATATAACGGAATGGATGCGGAGAATAAATATGAATTCTTTGTAAACGTAGTGGCGATTGCAGTCAAAGCAAGCACTGCTAGAAAAAGACAGAAACTGACTTCCTCGAAGAAAATTAAAAATCCCACTCCTTGGTGAGATGCTGATTGTAATAGAATTAAAACACAAAGGTATGTTGCCTATAAAAAATAGGCGTTTTCTGAATCCCTTGTTGATTTGATTGCTCATAAAAAATTTTCAGCTCTAGCAACTAAAACTTACAGGAAAAATAAAAGAGAGCACGTCAAAAATTTTGCTAGAAATATAACGTTCAACGCAGATCCCAGCTACGACAAAAATTTTGAAATCAAGTTTTTCGCAAACGAAATTTAAGAGTACAACTCAAAACCTCCAAGTTCATGCCCATTTCAATGAAGCAATCTCAAAAAATAGCCCACCATGGGTCGAAACAAATCCAGATACTCTACCTGAAAGCTCACCGAATGCTTTCTTTGACTACCCATTCGAGCTTTTTGAATTTAATATTGCTCTTGAGAGCAAAAGTAACAAAGCCTCTCCGGGGATAGACGGCATAGATTACAATATTATCAAAAGTCTCAGTATTCAATATAAATTAGTCCTACTTGATTCCACTTACTTCTTGTCTCAGCAAACTTTTTGAAACGTTCATGAAAAATAGACTTAAATGGTAACTTGAATACAACAATATCATTCTCAATAGTCAACATGGATTCAGAAAAGGGATTTACTGTGCCAACAATATAACTAATCTAATGCTCAAAACTGATGAATCCCTAAAGGAAAAAAAACAAGTCTTAGCAGGGTTTTTAGATGTGAATGGAGCTTTTGACAATGTGAACACAGATACCTTATTAGAAAAATTGTCTGAAATAGGTTGCTAAATAGGAGCATTCAACTATATAACACTTTTGACTCATGAGAGGTTCATCCATGCGGACCTCCTGGGTAATGACTACCGAACAGTTTACAAAGGTGTTCCACAGAGTGGTGTACTTAGCCTACTCCTCTATATTATTTATGTAGCCAATATTGTTGCTAATCTTTCCAAATCTCTTTTGATTGTTCAATTTGCCAACGATATTGCTGTATATATAAAGTTCAAATCTCCTAAAAGAGCCACTAGTATTGTTCAAAAAGTTATAAAGACCATTAACAGTCAATTGATTGAAATTATTTTAGAGCTTAATCCAAGAAAAACAGTACTTGTTCATTTCAATAATAAAAACATTGCTATCGGCACATTGAAAATTAAGTTAAATGAACATACCATCAAATCGAGCGCTGATTCTAAATTTCTAGGGATTATCTTTGATTATAGATTGAATTTTGAAAAACATGTCAATAATGTAGTTAAAGGGTCTAGCAAAGCTTTAAATGTTATTCAATTTTTGTGTAGTACCGGGTTGGGTAGTCACCCTGAAACTCTGATCGTACTTTACAAAAGTTATGTTCGATCAATTATTGATCATAGATGTTTTGCCTTTTGTCAAAATGAAGAGACCTACCTTTATAAAATTCAAAAAATACAAAATACTCCGATCAGATACGCTCTTGGTTATCGAAGATCCACTTCTATCAATATACTTCATACTGAAGCTTAAATTGTTCCCATACATCAGAGAATCAAATACCTTTGTAATTGCTTCTTAGCAAAAATCATGTCTAACAAACAATAGCATTGACATTAGACCAAACTTTGACATTTACCAGTATGAATATTCTGTCTCCTTCTCATGTCTATCGGGGAATTTTGAATTTGGAAGAAATTTGGATTGATGTCCGGAACTGATACCTGAAATCACCGAAATTCCACATACTGACCTCCTACGAATTATTAAAAAAGAGATGTTCTCTTCAACTGAACTCACTCTAAAAAGTCAAGGAGAAATTAAAGGTAAATTGTAATTTGATCAATTTTATAATGGAATAAGAAGCCCTTGGAATGCGCACAGAAAATTCCCTAGAGAATTCATTACTACAATTAATCGCTGTAGATCAAATCATTACAATTAGCAGAGTATCTCCATCATGCAAATATTATAGCTAGTCCGACATGTAGGTGTAACGAAGATAACGAAAATTTGAATCATATACTATGGCAGTGTAGATTTTACAATGACGAAAGGTCAAAATTAATTAAAAACTTGCGTAAAAACAAAATTACGCTTTCGCTCAATGTAGAATCTATCATTGCTACGCCTAATATCAATGCTTGTAGACTTATATTCCTATTCATGAAGAAATGTAACCTAAGTTACAGCTTTGATGATTTTTTCATGTGTTTTGCTTAACCACCTTACTCTCATTTTTTAGCAATTACTCGATTATGATAAAAAATTTAGACAGGAAGCGCATATCCCACAACAATGAAGCCCCTCTCGGCGACGCGACGGGAATATGATAATAGAGCATTTTTAAAACCTCAAAACCGAATTATAATTGACCGCTGGGAAGTTTTGAGCGTCTCATCGATTTGTCCATTTTTGTACGCTCTGTTCCAACAGCCTTAAGGAGAAACGGAAAGTTTGGCTGAGCACATAACTGACTGCAGCTACATTTATAAGAAAACCGGAAATGCAGTCTAGTGCCCCCTGGCAATTACAAATACAACTTCATACCCGAAAATGGGTAGTATTCTGTTCGAAAAATTCTTAACCTGTTAGAGAGAGAAACTTAGCAACGAGAGAGACAGACAATCTCCAACCATTTTATTAAACCCTTGCGGGTGGTTCGAGTTCCCTTTTCTCGGCTTACCTGCTCAGCTAAATTGAAGAAAAATACATAACCAGGGTATATATTATTTCTACGAAAAAAATTACAGCAGTTTTCCAAGTATTCCAGGACAAAAATAAGTTTTCCAAGTACCTTTCTAAACATGTTTCATATGCGAAATTTTCTATGCAACCACAAATCTGATTTTATGGACCGAACACGCTATTTTTTGTAATTTTTGGTAATTTGGGGAGAAAACACGGATTTTAGTCTCCTTTTGATTAGAAGTAGTTGATCTTTGACTGATTTATCGCCTTTTCAACTGATTAAAGATAAAAAAGATACAAATGTTTAAAGTGGAAGACGAATTTTCTACAAAGCAGTTGAATTTTTAACCCTTTCTACCAAAAAATCAAAGTTTCAACAAACTCATTTCATTTCCAACCAAACAGAATATTTTTCAACCCAGTTCAACCAGAAATTAGACTTTTTAAGAAAAAGACAGTTGTATTTTTAACTCAAAGCTATTAATTTACCAGCAATATACTTAATCTTTAACCAAACAGTTGCAGTTTGAACTAGCAAAAGAAGAAATTTCGACCCGACAAATTAGTTTTCTATCAATAAAAAAATTGAAAATTAACATTTTTCAGGTAAAAATTGTTTTGAAATTAAAAAAAAAATTCAATGAATTAGTTAAATTTTTAATTAAAGATTTGAAACTTGAAACAAAAAAAATAATTTTTAACGAAGCGGTACACACCCAGAAAAAAGTTTTGATATACGGTCAAAGAAACATTTGTTTGATTTAAAGAAATTTTTTTCTTTTTTTTTAATTCGATTTAAAGAAATATTTCGGTAATTTAAGCGGAAAGTTTCTTTAAATTAAATAAATATTTTGTTCCTTCAAACCAAATATTTCTTTGAATTAACAAAATATTTTATTGCTTCAAATAAAAAATTTATTTAAATTAAAGAAATATAATTTTTTATTTGACCTGTACATTTCTTTCAATGAAATAAACGTTTTAGTTGAAAAAAGAGAATAGGTTAGTTTAAAATAAATAAACTTTTTCTTTGAATCCAATAATGAATTATAAATAAATTGGCTTCTTCATGAAGCAAATAATTCCATTTTATTTAAAACGTTAATAAGTATAATTAAATACAAGAAAAAAGCAAAAAAAATCCTTCTTCTTCGCATGGGAATATTTTTGAATAATCGGATTCGACAACTCGAGTTTCAAGAAACTTGCATTGTCTATTTGTTAACCTGAGGAAAAAAGTTTATTTTAATATTTTTTGTGTGTAAATGAATTTTATTCTTTCCGAAATTGTGCACATGAGATCAGGATTTAAATTATTACCAAGAGGCGTCCGTCTTCGCAAAACTTTGACAATACGTGTTCCGAAAAATGCGGTAACGTAAAATAATCAAACTGATTTGTTCTGCGCAATCTCATGGAAAATTAGTAATGTGGATTAAAAAAATGTTTCTTTGATTCAAAGAAATAATTCGCTTATTTCAAATTTCTGACTTGAAAGAAATTATTTCTTTGATTGTTCCTAGTAACTGTTTTGAATCAAAATAATTTTGTTTTAAATCAAGAAAATCATTTAAACAAATAATTTCTTTAAATGTAAGAAAGTACGTGACGTCATTTAATAAATCAAATGAATTTTCTTTCAATGAAAAAATATTTGTATGTTGAATCAAAAGAACTTTTAATTTAAAAAGAACTTTTTTCTGGGTGCGACTTTCACCCATGTATTAGAATTTTCATTGTTAAAAAAATTAATTTTCAGCCAAAAATGAAATAGTTAAATTACCAACTATAAAATTAATGTTAAACTAATATTGTAATAACCTGGCCTCTACAAATGTTTGAATCTTTTGCAAAGTTCATACAATCTTTTATACACAGAATAAAGCAATTTCAATTTCAAAAATAAAATTTTCTAATTTTCTTGACAGTGCCTTATTTTCAATGCAATATAAATAGTGTTCGTACAAGCACAATGTATTTTAGTAAATAAGTTACCGAATATTTGATTTGTTTATGAACGTTTGTTTAGATTATTAACAAGGTTGTATATACGAAACCGGTATCGGTCAAAAAATTGTCGGCGCCAGTAAAAAAATTACACTTACCAGCACTGTTTTTAACGGTTTTTTTTGAAAAGCATATTTCAAGGATATAGTCTAGATTGCCGGAAGAAGATATTCAAAAATAATCTTTACCCCAATTCTTTAATACTATTGTTTGATCCTCAATATCCGCCATCTTGCTAGATGGTGTCCCAGACTAAAAAAACCTTAGCAAAGTTTATTTCAGTGCCCAGTACCAGAGGTGCTTTTCAGCCCCACCACACGTTGTTGGAAAGGGGTAAAGGGTGTAATCAAAATTATCTCTGTGGCCAGTGACAGGATTGCCTTCCCGCATCCACGACAGATAAGAAAGGGGTAGGGGTTGACCAGCATTATTTCTGTGACAGGGTTGCGTTCAAGCTACTCACCTGATGTTGAAAGGTTTTGGGGTTCGAGCAGCGTTATTTCTGTTACCAACCACAAGGGTGCCCTCTCGCCCCCACGAGATTTTGGAAAGGCGAAGAAGCTTCACCCACATTGTTTCTGTGACCAGTCACAGAGGTGCCTTCCAGCCCCACCTCGCGTTGTTGGGAAGGGATGAACGGTTTGATCAAAATTATTTCTGTGACCAGTGACATAAGTTCCTTTCCGAATTTATAACGATAAGACTTGTAACCTAAAAATTCAATTATTTTATAAAACGGTGGATTTTCAAATCGGAAAAGATGGACTTTTAACAGAAAAGGTGATACTCAGCCAAGAAAGATTAACTTTTAACAAGATAGTTGAATTATGAACAAACAAATTTCTTGTTATATTTTTAAAAAAATATATAGATATTTTACCAAAGAGATGAATGGTAAACCAAGTAAGTTGAATTTTCAACTAAAACAATATACACATAAAGCCACATAAAAACTCTGACAGATAATAATAAATTACAAAAAATAAGATTTTCAATCACATTGTAAAGTTTATAAAACATGAATTTTTGAGTAAGAAAATTAATGTTCTATCAAAAAAGAAAAATTTCTAACTTATGCAATATGCATGATAAAGTTTTAATCAAACGTGTAATAGTTCAATTTTCCGTTAAAAAATTAATTTTCAACTACAAAAATTAATTTTCATACAAAAAGATTTTTTTTCGAACAAGAAGATTAATTTTTTTACAAAAACAAAGAATTAAGAACAAAAAATGAATTTTGACTTAAATTATTTAATTTTAAAGCCAAAAAGACCAATTATCTACCAAAAAAATTGAATTTACAAACAAAAATATGATTTTTCGACAAGAAAGTTTTATTTTCAATCAATAAGTTTAATTTTGTGCCAAATTGTTAAATTTTCAAGCAGTAAAGTTGAATTTTTTACAAAACAGTATAATATTTAGCAAAAAAGCTGTTTATAAAACAAATAGGCAAACTTTGAACTATAATTATAAAGAAAGCGTCTACAATGAGAGACATTTTGTTAGAATAAATGATAAAATTGAACGAGAATTTAGTACAATATCGTTTCAAAATAGGGAAAACAGGGTTTGCGTATCAAAAATTATCATAGTGGATTTCGGTCGTCAGAACTGATATTTTTATTTGAGCAAATGAAAAGGATGTTACATTAACTCATACAAAACTTGCGAGAATATAAAATTCGCTATATGAAAGTTAACAAGCGAAGTTCAAACGATAGTAATGGATTTTATTCGAAAGAGCGAAAACATCTTTTTGAAGTTGTCATACAAAGCATATGAGAATCTCAAACGACTATATGAAAAATAACTCACTCCGCCAAAAGATGCAGCCTTCAGAAGGAGGAACTACGGAAACAAATGAAATATAAATAAATACGGACACACACACGCACAATTTTTATTTTTATTATTGCATACTGAATTTATTCACTACATACATAATCGCACGCTTAATCGCTATGAAAAATCAAAACGGCTGTGGCGAGATTCGAACCTAACATACCTAAAGCACTAACGCATTCCCTAACAACTAAACCCCATGGCTAACTTAAATTATAAAATATTTGACAAAAATCTTGGCCAACCGTATGACAAATAGCTGAGCCCTTTTTCACGAGTGATTTGTTCATTCAGACTTTTTGTTAATATATAGATTAAGCATTTTATCACGTTGAATGATTAAATTGATTTTTTATAAAACAGATTGTTTTTAAAGGAATTGATAATATTCATTTATGAATAAAATTATCTAATTTGATATCTCAGTAACTCAGTATAATAAACTTGAGTGTATTCAGATGTAATACGTTATAAATTGTACTCATTGAATTAAATCTTATTACCTTAGTGCATAAATTTCGTGAGAAAGAATTCCTAATATTTTAAATCTCATAG